>JAHREE010000102.1:999804-1010213 GCA_033628505.1 Tringa tobata | reverse complement strand
CCCTGGAAGAAGCTTCTAGAACTGAACCCCAGCCCTGCCAAGAGCAGCAGGATGGTGCAATGCCCCACTTCAAGGGTGCCCGTGGGGCACAGCAATTAAACATGAGCCCCAGCGAACGTGCAGGGGAGTCACTGGCACCTGTAAACCTTGCTGTAAGGCTGAGGGGCACGTTCTCTCCTGCTTTGGTCACCTCCATGGGCTGCTCCCAGGGGCCAGGGAAGCAGGAAGGATGTGGGCAGGGAAGGATCAGGCTGTGGTTTCCCTGGATGAGCAGTTGCAGCCCCCGAGCTGGTTTTGGTGAGTGGCCTCGACAGAGCTGCAGGCGAAAGCCCAAAGAGCCAGAAAACCTCCCGGCTTTGGGGGTTTGCTTTTTCTTCTGTCTGAGTTACCATTTATCTTGGGGGACTCGCCCGAGCCTACTTTAGGCAAGCAGATGGTGGCCACCCTGGCACGAGAGAGACACGGTGAGTGCCACAGTGGGGGCAGGAATAGCCCAGGTGGGGTTCACCAGCTGAACTTCACCCTCTGCCACCACAGGCTGAGGGTTTTAGCCCGGTCTCAATGAAACCTTGTGTCTCTGGTTCATCACGTGCTGGCCCTGGGTAAGGTTTTAAGGATGTTTCATCAGTGAGAGGAGTTTTTTTTGTCACTGTGCCTTAGGCAATTGATAGACTTCAGAGACAGCAGAGCTTTGAGTGTCTGGTAGGAAACTTAAAATACTTTCCTGGGCTTCCTAATGCTTTGTTACCCAGAGGAGTGACAGATCTGGACCAGGATCCCACTCTCAGCTTTCCTGTACGCATGAGTCACGGTGGCTTCGGAGTGCTGCTGTGCCCATCTGCTCGGGGGTGTAAAGGGTATTTTTAGGTTGGTTCACATCTGTGAGCGATGCCTGCGCGTGGCGAGGAGGTGTGGGGCCGGAGGATGCAGCTTTTTGTGGGGTTTTGCCATCAGGGGCTGAGTAGACGGATCCAACGCAGAGGGATGAGGCTCTGGGCGCGGGGCATTTCCAGCCAGCCGGGTGGTGGATCTTGCTCTCTGAAAGATTACAAGTGTTTAAAGTAAGATCTCTGCGCAGCCACTGAATTATTTATCGAATAATTTCTCTTGGCAAGGGAGTGGTATGCTGTGGATATTTTAGATGCTTTAAATACCTCTGTTTATTGCGATTACTGTGCTCTTTCTGTAAAATTGGACTTTCAGGACACTGAGCTCCTTGTTAGCGTTTTTCCCTTTCTGGTGGATGCTTGCAAAGACCTTGTGTCTTGCAAATGCACCTCCTTGCAAATGCATTTCTCGGCAGCGCTGGGAGCTGGAGGCCAGTGCGGCTCCTCCGGGTTGCTTGGAGATTCCCATCCTTTGTCTGTGCCTTGGCTTTGGCCTTGGGGAGGCTGGATGGTCAGCAAGACCACTGTGCCCAGCTCTGGGCTCTGCCACCAGCTCGGTCCCAGGAGCCCCAGCGGAGCGTGGTGCCGTGGTGGTGCTGAGGGGGAGCCCGTGCTGTTCACACTCCAGATACTTGGTGAGAAGGAGTTTTTCTTTCTAAGAGTGAGATCTCTCCACGATAAAGTGAGTGGTACGATCATCAGTCACCCAGAGTAGGAGATTTTTTATATATATATGTATTATTTATATATATATAAATAGATATATGCACACACAAGCATATACATCTACATATGCATGTAATTTCATGCATATACATATGTGTATATAATGGTATCAAATCCTTCGGCAGGCTTCTCTAAGACAATCTTTCTGCAGCAGGCATTTCTCTTCTTGCCTCTCCTAAAAAAATGGTCCCCCTTTGGCCCCTCACGGGGCTAAATTTACGCCACGGCCCCAGCCACACGCTGAACCCCCTTCCTTCATCCCTGTCCCCTCCCCGCAGTGACCAGAGGTCACACAAAAGCATTGCCAGCTTCCTCCCCGTGGACTTTATTTGTCTTATTTCCTTCCTCCCCAGCAGATCGAAGAGGTTTGACCCGGCTGTAAAGCCCTTTTCCACAGCAGATAACTCTGCCTTGCGCACAAGGGAGGGGGTGAGCAGGGAGGCAATGGCACAGGGATGGTCCCTGATGGCCCCACCACAGCCCCATGTCTGCTTCCTGTGCCCCACAGCCCCACGTCTGCTTCCCGTGCCCCACAGACCCAGTTTGGGATGCACCGAGCTCCCGGCAGGAAAGCAATTCCAGCTGAAGAGGCTTATGGACCATTGAAACCTCCTTCTTTAATAGTCTTGTTGGCAAACGGCCAGTTTAACGGATGGGACGGGCCCGATTCCCAAAGGAAGGGGAGAAGGACATTTTTCATTAGTAAAGATAACAAATAAAAATGATAACCTGCTTTTTATTACCTTTCTTGCTCGCTGGGTGATTCTCCAGGGTGTGCTCTCCGGAGAGATGCCGCAGCCTCCCGGGCACTCCGTGCCTTTCCTCCCTCGTTTCCCTTCCACGGCAATAGAAGTCCAAGAGCAAATACCTATTCTGCAACTCTCACACCTTCTCATGTTCTCTGAATCCTGGCATAATAATCCAAAAAAAAAGCAATTTTATCTCTAAACTGGATCCTTTTTTTTTCTATATATAGGGAAGAACTTGTTTGGTGTGAGGGTGGTGAGAGCCTGGCCCAGGTTGCCCTAGAGAAGCTGTGGCTGCCCCATCCCTGGAGGGGTTCAAGGCCAGGTTGGAGGGGGCTTGGAGCAACCTGGTGTGGTGGGAGGTGGCACTGCGTGGACTTTAATGTCCCTTCCAACCCAAACCATTCTGTGATTCTGTTTATTCTGGGTTGCTGCTGTGGCGGCGTGTTCGTGCCCCAATTACACGTGCAGGCCAGGAAGAGGAAAGGGGTCCTGCAAAAATATGTGAGCCAAGTATCACTCATCGTCTGCTTTGCTTTGGGGCTTTTTACTGGGCTTCTGCACATTGATTCTCTCATAGTTGCAGATACTTTTGGTGCTCGTGTTTTTCCCCTAGATGTTTATCACTCCTTTTACTCTTTCTTGAGTGGTTTGCAGGACTGGCAGGTTGTCTGGCTTCCTGTCTCATGGCAGTGCAGCTCTTCTGTGAGGCTTTCAGTAGCTATCTGTCATGATCAATAAGCACATAATGGCGTTTCCTCTCTGTGATTAGCACTGATCAGCTGCCTTTGTGCCTGCTGTAAAGTGTGGCATTACCATTTCCATAAACTCTACAGTGTAAAAGTATTAAAACAGAGAGTAAAATTGACCTAATCTCAAACTAGCTGGAAATAGAAAGGTGGCCAAGTGCCCTGAGCTTCCCAGATTAATCTCCTCTTTAGTTAAAGGAGAAAAAGTCGGAATAGACTGTGCATTGTGTTTGTGGCCGAAGCACGACAAAGTCTGGACTTTTTTTTTTTTGTGGTTGGAGATCTGGGCTCATCTCTTGTTCTCATAAAATCTTTTGTGTCTCTGTTAATCCCAGTGTGAGACCCGTCTCCCGCAGAACGGCCGGTGTGTCCCCCCCTCAGCTGAGTCCCACTGCAGCCAGACCTTGGGCTGGGGACTGAAAGTTCATCCAACTCCTCATCCTCTGTGCCCAAACAAGCCAAACTTGTGGAGGAGCATGGCAGAGGCGGGCTTGGCATCCTCTCTGGTTTTAATTACAGCAGCGATTAGGAATTCACAGCCTGTGATCTCCCAAGAGCTGCTGCCCTGGCCAAGACAAAGTCAGTGGTACCTGAGCCACATGTAATGGCAGCGGCTCCTCCGAGGACTGCTGTCCCACTGCGTGCTTGCATGAAGCTTGGAAAAAAGGAAAAGAAAAAAGGAATTGTACTGGGCAAGCAATGCAGCAAATCCCCCGATGCCCTCTGCCTGCGGGGTTGCAGCAGCCTCTGCCCACGTGTCTCCAGAGGCACGTTAATCACTGCAATAGCACTCCTTCAAATTAGCAAGCAGGCTCCAGTGATGCAGTCCCACTAACACCCACCAGTTCTGGGTGCCCCTGAGCATTCTGATGAATTCTCATTTGCTCTCTGTAAACGGAGACTCTCACACAGTGACACAGTCACACAATGGTGTGGATCCTCCGCCCAAAGTCACCTGGACCTCGTGTACGGGGCACTGCGAGGGTGTTTTCCTTCTGCAGGGGAAGATGGGGGACAGTGGCCCAAAGTTTGCTGGGTGCTTTTCCTTCTGTAAATCTTTTTATTTACAATTTCTTATTTAAAATCAACCCTGTCCCGGGAAAGCGACTACAAATCTCAGAGCCTGGGGTCTGTGGAGCAGGATGGGAGAAAACACAGTTCAAAAAGCTCACGCCGTTTCGCTTGAATGAAAAAGCCTCTAAATCTGCCCTTCTGGATTGAGGTGGTTTAGAAAAGGATCCTGTAAACCCCGTCTCCTCAAGTGAAATGCGTGAGCTGCCGGTGCCGTAGCCAAGGACACAGGTCTGTGGCGAGTGCCGGCTGATGGGGATATTCCCAGAATCCCAGAATCACATTCCTCTGGCACGGAGAGAAGCTGTGTGTCTGCAGGCTGCTGTTCATAGTTCCCCACGGCAAACAGTTAATTTTCTCAGACTGAAAAGCTGTTCGTTTGGTTTTGGTTTAGTTCTATAAAGCCTTTTTTTTTTTTTTGTGTGTGTGTGTGTTCTTGAATATAGGGGTAGTAATTAGAGGTTTTGCCCAGTTTCCTACATAAAATGAATCACCCACCTCTTCCCTGCCCCGCTGTGGGTGCCTGGTGGGCAGGGAGATAAAGGCATCTCCAGAGGAATTCTCCTTCCCAGGCAGGCGCCCGGGCGCTGACGCAAGGGAAGGAAGGATGTGATTGCCTGGCTGCACAGGACGGGTAAAATTTTAATTGCATTATGCATACACCAGTAGTCTGAGGCTGTTCCCACACTGGTTTATGTCACTAGAAGTCCATTGACTGCGCCAGAGCTGTGGAATCACTTCCAGCAGGAAAAGATCAAAACTGAATTGCACAATAGTGCCGTTTGTAACTGGAAAAAAAAATAAAAAATAAATAAGTAAGCATTGTGCCTGTGGTGACGGCCTGTTAACAGAGGCTGGTCGGTGATTCAAAGCCTAGCGCAGCCACAGCACAGCCACAGCACAGCCAGGCAGTGGATTCACCGCTGGCAACAGAAATGGGGCAAAACCACTGGAAAAGGGGTGCGGAGGGTGTCCTGTCCCTGCTCCGGAGGTGGAGGTGAAGGTGGTGGTGGCTGCTCAGGTGCCCTCTGGCTGTGACACTGCCTTGCTGATGGGAAACCCAGCCAAACCATGCTGGCTTTTGCTTTGTGTTTTGTTTTGTTTTGTGTTTGTTTGTTTTGGTTTTTTAAATTATTATTATTTATTTTCCGGACCAAAAATATTTAGGTATGAGGGCACGGGGGTGTTTTTCCCCTCTCTTTGCTCCTCCCAAACACACCTGGGCCCTTCTCCTGGCCGCCTTCCCAAGGCAGGTTTGCTGCCCCGGAGCGGATCAAGTACGGGCTCATCAGGAATGACTTGGGGATGCAAAAGTCAAGACTAAGTGTTGCAAAAGCCTGATGAGCTTTGTAGGGCAAGAATCAAAGGTGATCTGAAACGGGGAGGGGGGTCAGTGGCTGAAGTTACAGGTCTCAGGTTGAATAAGAGGATTGAAAGGTGGTGGGAACATCCCTTGAAGTGGGTAAGCTCACTCCTGGGAACAGGATGTTGTCCTGGATGTATGTGTTTAGTCTTTGCTGAACTTAGATTGCTAAATGAAAGCAGGAAAAACAGATGAGTTTGTGAACTTTCTCCCTGCTGCCCCAGTGCTTCTGCTTCCCTCTGCCAGGGATCCCGGGACACTCGTTGCATTTGGGCAGAAAACAGAGTGGATTTCTGCTTTCGAGTGTGTTTTCTGATGTTATTTCCCGCTGCTGACACTTCCATTGCTGTGGCATCCTCTGAGATGCCCTGCGGTGTACTTAAGATGAGTCACTAACAAGAAGTACTTACTTCTTTTATTATTATTTATTTCACCATAAAGGATCTAAAGATCCTTGCAGGCTTCCTGGTCCCAGGACTCTCTCAAGTTGACGTGGAAATGGGCCAACAGCTTCCCTTGAGCGGGGAAAAGTGAATCTCTGTTTTCCAGCCGTATTTATTTAATCCAACTGGTGTGGTTATGAATGAAGGATTCGGGCACCTGTTCTGGGGTCTGGTGTGACGCCTGACACAAACCCCAGGCGGGTGGGAAACAGTGGCCCAAGCAGGAATTCAGCAGAGGGAGCAGAATATGGCACAGAAATGTGGTCAGAAACAATAAATATACCATAAGCGTTTGACTGAGATGAACGTTCTGATTGTTCTCCTGGGAGCGGATGGAATGAGTGCGATTTAAGTAGTTTCCCTGTAGGTCTTGTGCTGCAGCAGCCAAAGCTGCACGTTTTACCTCGCTGGGGAGGCAGAGGCTGCCAACAACACCCTGCTCGTGGCACTTGATGGCCCACGGCATCCCTGCCACCACCCTGGTAACGGGAATGCGTTCCATGGAAGCCCAAGGAGCCCATCGCTTTGCTCAAGCCAAATGCTTCCCAGCGATTACAAATGATTCTTAATTCTGTCCTAGAGCATCATACCTCCTTGGCAGATTAAAAGCGTGCTTTTGACATCTCTAGAGCAAATTTTTCAAAGTCTGACATAAGTGACACCTGGCACATGTTGAGGGGCTGCAAAGTCAGTAAAGATGTAATCACCCTTTCTTCATTGTCTGTTTTATAACAGAAATAGTTTTATTCCCTTGTTGTTTGGGGTCTAGCTTCCAGCACTTGTTCTTTCTATTGCAACCCTGACTCTTGTGATCCTTTTGACGATGCTGTGAACTCCAGATGTCCATGGGTGCCCTGTACCTGGAGAGACGTGCAGAAAGGTCTGGTCCTGGTGCTCCCCAGGCAATACCGTGGGCAGAAGGTCATGGCTGTGGCCAAGCATCCCCCCACAGCAGCACTTTGCTCTTCCCACCAGCATCTTCCTGGCTTGGCTGCACGGGTGGATCCAAAATACTGCTCCCAGGCTGATGGCAGGGAGATAGTCTCCATATTTCAAGTTATTATCAAGATTTCAGTGTAACCAGTGACCGTGGCTACCTCTGGTGGGACAGGCTGTGTTTCTGGGAGCAAACGGTTTGAAGTGGGACTGGCTGAAATGCTTTTTGCACAAATAGCTAATTCATCAGTCAGTGAATAGCTCCCTCGCTGAGCTCTCCTGCTTTTTTTTTTGTAGTTTGCTAGTAAAAGTGTGTCAGGCCAAGCTGCTTTTCACAGCCTGCTGGGGAGAAATATTGAGGGGAGAAATCAGCGCTCCGTCTCGGTTCATCCTAGTGCCATTGCAGCCTGTGTTGTATTGTCATGGAATTGTCGGAGTTGGAAGGGACCTCTAGAGATCATCTAGTCCAACTCCCCCTCAGCCTTCTCTTCTCCAGACTAAAAAGCCCCAAGTCCCTCAGCCTCTCCTCACAAGGGAGATGCTCCAGGCCCCTCAGCATCTTTGTAGCCCTACCAAGGGCTGTGTCATTGCCACCGCTCCCTGCTGCCCCCCCCACGTTGTAGCCCGACAATGGGTGAGGTTAATTATTTGCTGTGGTTTTTTGCTTGTACAAACTTAATCAAAAATCCTCCAGAGCTTTGTGTGGGGGTGCCCCCCCATCCCTGTTTGCAGGCTGGCCCACACCGGCCTCCAGAGCTCACTGGAGGGGCTCAAATACGGGAAAAGGCTGCGGGAGGGTAGTCCTGACCTTCAGAGTAACCCAGACACTGTTCCCAGGAGGAAAAAAGCTGGTTTGTGTTAAGGTCAGTGGTGCCATTGTGCGGGAAGCCCTGGCCCCTCCAAGGGGAGCGAAGCCCCTCCATTAATCACTCCAAAGCTGGAGCGTGGCCAGAGGACGAGAGGAAAGGGGCTGCCTGGGCTCCTGTGCCAGAAAGGCTTTTTCTTTAAGGTCTTGTCTGCTGGTAAAGTCATAAATAGAGCTGTGGGGCTTAACAGGAAACCTTAACTGTGTTTGGATCCCCTGCTCTGCAGCGTCTGCTTGGCTTCTCCCCTGCAGGGCTGGCCGTTACTGGAGACTCCCTGGCTGGGAGTTGATACCGGGGCCGTTGCTGTAAATAAGGAGTTATTTAAAATGCTTCTGGTGTCCTCAGCAGCCACACGGGAGTTCCCTGAGGACAGCCTCACCTCGTGCCCCAGGGGCAGTGAGCCAAGCGCCCGGCTCCTCTCTCCGGTGGCCATTTCTGTACTTGCAAAAGAAAATAAACATAAGGGAACGTGCAGAATTTGTGCTTGGGAAGATGCTTGTGAGCCTGGCACAAGGCAGGGCCACCATCCCTGCGCCCATAGCAAAGTGATGCTGGCAGGTGTGAAGGGAATGAACTGGGGATGGCAGAGCTCTCTGATGGACACAAGCTGGAACATGGGAAATTCCATCTCAACACGAGGAAAAACTGCTTTATTTTGAGGGTGTTGGAGCAATGGAGCTGGCTGCCCAGAGAGGGTGTGGAGTCTCCTTCTCTGGAGATATTCAAGCCCCACCTGGATGGGTTCCTGTCCAACCTGCTCTGGGTGACCCTGCTTAGGCAGGGGGTTGGACTAAATGATCTCCGAAGGTCCCTTCCACCCCCTGCCCCTTCTGTGAGAGTTACCATCCTGGGTGATAAAACTTGTCTCCTCCATCCGCAGCCCAAAGAGAAAAGTTTTTGGTTTTTTTTCCTCCTCTTTCCTTTTGCTTCTGGCACTATTGGAGCAGTTCCCCGTGGTTCTGCCCCTCGGGAATGCCCTGGCACTGCTCCCACCCCTCTCCCCACAGAGCCCCGGTGGCGTCGCGGTGGCTGGCGGGGTGCAGGGTGGGGACCCTGCGGTGGCGTGTCCTCCCCCCGATACCCCGGCACTCCCTTATCCCCTCTCTGCAGTCGCCTGTTGTTTCTTCCAGGAAACACTTGTGCGATGAAACGCAGCTTTCCTTGGCTTGAGGCACCTATCATTTACCCTGATGTAAATCATAAGGAACTCGCAGTTGGGAAGGTGAGGCCGGCATAAAGGCAGAGAGTGGTGTTTTGGAGTGTGTCCGTATGCTCTGCACACACGCTGGCTTTGCCCTGCTCCACGTGAGCCCAGGGCTTGTGACTGGAGCTGGCACTCTGTCGGCTGTCTCTGCTGGGGGCTGTGGCCACCACGTGGCCCCCATCCTGCCCGGGGAAGGCAGAGCAAGCTCCTGGCAGCCCTGGGGGTGCAGTCGAAGCTGGACCCCAGGGCTTGTCACAGCATCTGTCTGCTACAGATAACCACCGCTGCATCGCCTGGTGTACTCTTGTACCCACGTGTCCTCCAGGAGTGAGCTCTCTGCTCCTGCTCCCCCTTGCTGGGATAGAACCATAGAATCATCTAGGTTGGAAGGGACCTTCAAGACCATCTAGTCCAACCATTAACCTAACTCTGACAAAAACCATCACTAAACCGTGTCCCCCAGCACCATGTCAGCCTGTCTTTTGAACACCTCCAGGGATGGTGCCTCAACCACTTCCCTGGGCAGCCCATTCCAATGTGCAATAACCCTTTCAGTGTAAAAATCTTTCCTAATATCCAACCTGAACCTCCCCTGGTGCAACGTGAGGCCGGATATTTCCTCCTTTCTCATATGTCTTCCATGGATGTTGTTCTTCCCAAGCTAAGGTGGTTGTGTGTAGGCAGCCCCGCGGGTCAGCAGAGCAGTGGGTTTGCAATGGCTGATGAAGAAAAACGTGTTTCCCCCCCCATTCCACCCCGTGGTGCTCATCCCAATCCCACGGCGTGACCTGACCGTGTCCTCCTGCCTCTTGCAGAGTTCGCCGTTTCCCTCGTGGAGAAGATGCAGGCCCAGGAAATCCTGCGGAGCCTGCGGCTCCCGGAGTTCGACGACCTCAGCCAGTTTTTCCGCAACCTGCCGGCCACGGCGCTGGTGGGCATCGGTGCCTTCGCCGCCGTCGTGGCTTACTGGTTCGCCAGCCGGCCCCGGGCCGTGAAGCCGCCCTGCGACCTGCGGATGCAGTCGGAGGAAGTCGAGGTGAGGCCGGACGGAGAGGATGGGTTTCGGCCAAGGCTTGCACGCCTGGAAGCGAGCCCAGGGGACGCCAGGAGGTGCTTTTGTTCAGTTTGAGCGTTCCCCAACCCCGTCCTGAAACCAGTCGTGTAATGCACTACGCCATTCATCCCTAATTCACCTTTTCCGGAAAACTAGAACGCAGCCCAGTAATTTATTCTCTTAGATTTTCCGCAGCGTTTTGGTCTTGGCTTTGCTTAAACCACCCATGGCCGAAAATTGCAGGAGCTGCCATTGCCTGGGAGAAACCACTGAGAGGCAACAGCCAACAAGATCAAATCAGCCAGCACTTTCTGGTGTGCGCCCATCGCAGAGTTTGCTGCCACAAACTTCATAATAATAGGAA
>JAHREE010000102.1:979841-995231 GCA_033628505.1 Tringa tobata | reverse complement strand
CCTTCGCCGCCGTCGTGGCTTACTGGTTCGCCAGCCGGCCCCGGGCCGTGAAGCCGCCCTGCGACCTGCGGATGCAGTCGGAGGAAGTCGAGGTGAGGCCGGACGGAGAGGATGGGTTTCGGCCAAGGCTTGCACGCCTGGAAGCGAGCCCAGGGGACGCCAGGAGGTGCTTTTGTTCAGTTTGAGCGTTCCCCAACCCCGTCCTGAAACCAGTCGTGTAATGCACTACGCCATTCATCCCTAATTCACCTTTTCCGGAAAACTAGAACGCAGCCCAGTAATTTATTCTCTTAGATTTTCCGCAGCGTTTTGGTCTTGGCTTTGCTTAAACCACCCATGGCCGAAAATTGCAGGAGCTGCCATTGCCTGGGAGAAACCACTGAGAGGCAACAGCCAACAAGATCAAATCAGCCAGCACTTTCTGGTGTGCGCCCATCGCAGAGTTTGCTGCCACAAACTTCATAATAATAGGAAGAAGTAGACCCGACTCCATGCTTAGAGGCTGAGGAGTTATTCATTTTCATGCTTGCAAAAGGCTTTAAAGTTTAATGAAGCTGCTCTGTTTTAAAGAGCAGAACTATTTCTGAAAATTGTTTCCACTTAAATTAATACTTGAAAGTGATGATGAGAATTTTTAAGGCCTTTTGTGAAGTCCCCTCGAAAAGCTTATGGTCTTTAATTCCAACAACTTTTTAAAAGGGTGGGAGGAATTTACACCTTCCAGGCCAGTTTTCCCTGTGGTCAGGGCTTCAGTGAGACTTTATTCTGGCTCCCAGCGTGTTCCTGGTTGGGTCACTCTCACCCTGCCTGCCTCCCGCTCCTAAAACACCCCTGCGGAACCCACGCACTGGGGTCTGGAATCCAGCCTCTGCCTTGGTCTGTCCTTGGTGTTGGTCTGGATGTCCTCAAGAAGGCGCCTCTAGTGCCAGAACGGAGGAGCAGCCCATAGCAGTCACTCCCCTCAGCACATCTCTACTCATTTACTTGCAGATTTCTAATTCCTCCTCAAATCTCCTTGGAAAATATCAATCACCTCCTGTGGCATCGAGCCAGGTCGAGTGCTCCTCTCTGGGCAGGCGGTTCTCCATGTTATTGGGGACCCAAGATGGACGTCCCACCTCTCCCGTCCCTTTGGGTGGTGGGGCAGGAACATGGTGGTGGCTGCAGAGGCTTCTCCAGCATTTGGGAAGCCAAATGATTTGTGGTTTGGGGTTTCCTCATCTCCTGGCTGTGTCACATCTTGTCACGTCGTGTCACACAGGGCCTGGATGGGGCACGCCGGTCGGTGATCGGGGACAGTCCTCAGCTGCTGACACACTACTATGACGATGCCAGGACCATGTACGAGGTCTTCAGGAGGGGGTTCAGCATCTCAGGTGAGAGCATGGTGATGGGGAGGCCTGGTAGGGGAGAGCTGGAGGACCGGACAATGTAGAGGTCCAAATGACGTGGGAGGCTCAAAGGCTTTGGGAAGCTCAGAGGGTGTAGAGGCTGAAAAAGAGTGTGGGAGGCCCAAATGGTGTAGAGGCTCATTTGGACTCAAAGACCAAAGGACTGTAGGAACCTCCCCAAAAAAGTGATTGAGAGGGCCATGGAGTGGGAGGCTAAACTGGTGTGGGAAGGCCAGTGAGGGGACATCTCGGAGAACAGGGTGCCCAAAGAATGGAGGCCAATAGAGTGGAAACGAAATGAAGGAAGACCTGGAGGTGGAGGCCTGAGGGGTGGAGGCCAGAAGAGTGGCAGACCCAGAGAGTGGGAGATCCAAGGAGTAGAGCCCAAGGATGGAGGAGGCCCAGTGAGGGGCAGGGCAGGTGCTGCAGCCTGTGGTGATGTGGGTGCTGGTTTTGGAGCGTGGGGGTTATAATTAGGGCTATTATTTGCAACATGCATTGTTTTGCCCTTAATGCCATTGAATTTTACTGTGCGGTCTCTTGGTACCACGAGATCTTTCTGCTGCCACTGGCAGACAGCTTAACGTCCTGAATTTTGTGGCGTCAGCAAAGCTCATCGTACATTATTCATTTCTAGAACATTTATGAATACATTAAAGGGGGCTGATCCGGGCACAGAGCTGTGGAACCCAACGGAGCTCTTCCTCCGCTGCAAACACCAATACTTATTTCTGCTCATTGCTGCCTTTTCCGTCAGTAACTCCTCCAGTTTACTTTTTATTCCACAGCAGGGCGGGGTGAGAGACTCTGCCAAAAGCTCTTAGGAGAGCTGAGTGTGGACTATCAGTCCATCACCCTTACCCCATGATCGATGGCAGCACCACGGAGCTCTCACACACTTGTGAGACATCATTTCCTGCTCCAAAAAGCCACGATGGCTCTTCCCTGCTTGATTATAACTAGTTCTGTGCCCGTTGCTAATGATGTCCTGCCTCGTTGAACACACCGATTTCATTGCCAGATTAATATTTTCGGTACCTCCAAAAGCCTCGGTAGAATTCCAAATGTTCCACCACACCCCCCCCCGGGACAGGGGTAAATAAATAACTCGGTAGGTGCATGGAGGGATGGATCTTGTGCAGGTGAGTACAGCTAGCAAATTAATTAAACTTCTCAAATACTCCTCCTGCCACGTAGTGCTGTGTATTGTCTCACCCTCCTCCAGAGCAGGCTGTGCTAAAAATAGCAGTTTTCACTTTGAAGTGTTTAAATCAAAAGGCGGCGAAAGCAGTGGGAGCCGGTGTTTGGGATGAAAGCCCTCGGCAGACACTACTCCGACTCTGCCTTGGGAGAAGTGTCTTTTAATGAGGCTGTTTTGGGGGCAAACTGCTGCTGTCCCCTCTGCGGCTCGGGGAGGGACTGAAGTGATCCTTTGGGAGACCCCAGCATTATCTCCACCCGCGTGTTAAATTTGATGGGGTTTGCTGTGAGCTCTGGCCCAGGAGCAAGAACCAGCCCCGACAACAGATTAACTCTTCGAGGGCTACACTGCATCCCCACGGCATGGGCAGCACCTCAGCTCCTGGCATCCCCCGTAACTCCATCATCTCTGCTTATGTCTTCCAGAGAATGGCCCCTGCCTGGGGTTCAGGAAGCCCAAGCAGCCCTACCAGTGGCTGTCCTACAAAGAGGTGAGCTGGAAATGACACCCCCCATGGAGTCCTCTCCCCCTGCCCAGCAGAAGGGGGTGTTAAGATGTCCGTCAGTAGCACACACATTCTAGACCAGGAGGTTGCCAATGTGCCATGCGAGGGCTCCCGGTTTCCTTAGCCGGGCACATCCTGGCATTCTACAGGTGTGTTGGCACATCCCAGCATCCTGTAGGTGTGCTGGCTTTTGGAGACCAGCCCTATGCCGTTAGCCCGCTCTTGACATGCTCAAAGCCACGGGGCATCGCCAACCAGAGGTCAACTGCTGGCCAACTACTTATGGCTCACAGTAACATTAAAAAACTGGGCTTTAAGACAGCAAATTCAATAATTTGAGAGCCTCCCGGTATAAGCTTAGTCTTCGCTTAGTTTGGCATTGCTTATATTCCTCTTTTTTAATGTAATTTTTTTTTCCTCTCCAAATCCCAGGTGGCTGAAAGAGCAGAAGCTCTGGGTTCAGGGCTTCTTCAGCAGGGCTGCAAGCCCTCCACAAAGCAGTTCATTGGGGTCTTTGCTCAAAACCGCCCAGAGGTGAGATATTTTAAGTACAACTTGATGCTGTATTAATAATGTTCCTGATTTGTGAGCTTGCTTTATATTTGAAGCTTGTTGTCAAGTGTGTTAAATCTGCTTCCCTGGTCCCCTTCTCACCTTCATGCCTTGATGTCCTCCTGCAGTGGATCATTTCCGAGCTGGCTTGCTACACCTACTCCATGGTGGTGGTTCCCCTCTACGACACCTTAGGTCCCGGAGCCATTCGTTACATCGTCAACACAGGTAAAAATAAAATGGATGTAATATTCTCAGAAATGAGTTTTGTTGCTCAGAATGGTTTATTTTGGTGGGTTTACTCATGGAGAGTCTTGAAGCCACTTGGGGAGGTTTCTGGGGAGTTGTGTCCCCGAGCTGGGTCAGGGCTGCCTCTGCTGCAGTTCCCACGCACCCGGCCCTGCACAGCCACGGACGGGGATGCTCTGACAGAGGGAATTACTCCACGGCCACCCACTCCTGTGCTGCTTCATATTCTGCCTCCTAGATTTTTTAGCCCACACAGTGAGCAATTTTAGTATTTTGAACCGAATCCCAGAGTAATTGTAGATGTCAGCTCCAGCTTCAGCATTCATTTAGGTTAGCGAAAATTGCAGTAATTTTCTAAGAGAAATGTATGTTATATTCTAGGGTTCCTGATGTTAGCCTGAAGTCAGTATCAGAAGTGGTGTAATGTTAGCTATGTGCCAGCAGCCTGTCTTGCATTAAAAAAGATTTACTGTAAACAACTCGTTCGGCTGCTTTTCTTCCAGCTGACATTTCCACAGTCATCTGCGACAAACCTGAAAAAGCCAGAATACTCCTCGACCACGTGGAGAGGAGAGAAACGCCGGGTCTGAGCTCCATCATCCTGATGGACCCCTTTGAGAAGGAGCTGACGGAGAGAGGAAGGCGCTGCGGGGTTCGCATCCAGACCATGCAGGAGGTGGAGGTAAGTTGGCTCTCCCTCTCCTTTTAATATATCTTGTAGATCCTTTAAAAAGACAGTAAAATATCCAGTGATTTGTGAACTGCGTGGCAGGTTCAGTGTCTGGGGAGCAGAAAAGAGCAGCTTGTGGCTGATAATACCGATGCTCAGAGCAGCTGCCTCTTAGTGTTATTCCTTGTTGATAGGAGCCAACGTTTCAAACCTTCCTGCTCAAATGAGATATCAGCTGCTATGTAAGCCTGGGAAGGGTTGTTGCTGTTCGAGACGCCGTCCTCCTACACCCAAACCTACAGCCTTACACTTTTATGAAACAGCCTGGAATCCAGCTCAAGCATCCCAAGCACTGCCTGGAATCCAGGAATGGCATTGCAGTTGACGCAAGAAGCCTTGGAGAGAAAAGATGACCTAAGTGTTAGCCACAATTTTTTCTGCTCTAGCTCACGCTCCCCCTTAGCAGTTGGCAGCTCGTTAGCAAGTGGGTTACGCCACAGGAGTTAAAGTGGAAATAATTTATTTTTTTTCCCTCTAATCTCTTTCAGGACTGCGGCCGCGAGAGTCGGCACGTGCCTGTGGTGAGTGTTGGCACGCTGCTTTCCCCCACCCACAATTATAGGCAACTACATTATATTTATTGCACTGAGAAGAGAGGGAAGGGTTTGCTCGGGGCCCAAGGAAGTCCCTGTGTCCCCAGGACAGTGCCCTGGGACCCTCTCGGGGGTGGGAGGCAGTGGAGGAGCCCAGGGACTGTTGATAGACCTGCTGGAGACGGGCGGTATTTGCTTCATACCCTCCTCCTGGGACAATTAACTGAGATAGCTCATCCTTGCTGAACACGTCAATTAGACAGTAATTAAATGCCGTTTAAGCCACACCAATTCCACTACCGTACCCAGGTGGCACAGGGGGAATGTGTTTGCACCCTTGGCTTTCTGCTGGGGTTTCTACAGCTCAGAAACGCTGCCTGGCAGTATTTCTCTGGGATATTTCTGGAAAATTGACGTTTTCCACTGGCTGCTCATACACGTGCAAAACTTGCAAAAGCAGCCTCTGAATTTCAGGCCACTTATTTATTCATTGGTGACCCGAAATAACACACATGTGCAGCTGTGCTGAGAATACAGAGATATTACTGGAAATGGGAGCCATCGGAAGCTTCGGAAAGTTGTCCCCTGTTGTGGATAACCACGCGTTTCCAGACTTTATCTGGAAAACAGTAAATTATCTCAAGTTTTCCCACACACCTACAGGTATAGATGGTGTCTTTGAAAACACTAGCTGCAAGACAAATATTGCATCATAATCATCTTACGCTAAAGCATGCCCTTAATGCAGCTAGAAGAAAATATATGGGAGGACTAGAGTATGCGTCAGCTGAAGAAACCTGATAAAAAAGAGCTTTATGATGTTCTTTTATATTTGTCAAGGGGAATGAAAGCTTTTTATGACTGAGATGAAACAAGATTGGTTTGATCTTTAAGTTTATAGAATGATAACAATCTGCCATTGACCCTTCTGCATGTGATTGATGTGGTTTTTCTTATTCTCCTTGTGTATTTCTAGCCTCCTCGACCAGAAGATCTCTCAATTGTGTGCTTTACTAGTGGCACTACAGGTAAGAGAAGATGCGTTTTAATCTCGACATGTTAGAATAGATTATTGAATTATTTATTAGCACCACCTCAATCTGTGCAAATGTGCTGTTGTACCGATATGGCAATTTCTATGCCTTTTTAATATTTAAGAACATATACGTACACACGTTTCTGTAGATTGCAAATTAAAAATAATGATATATTTATTTTTCAATTGAATTCCCTGACATATACTTTGGCAGCATAATTTTGCAGTTGTCTGGAAATCCGCCCATGTTTCTGCTGCCCCTTTTGCAATGTAGTTATGAAGTGTGTGGTGGGTTGGTATTTATATTCTGCAGATGTTTAAAAAAAAACAACAACAAAACAAACCAGAAATGCAGGTCCACAGCTTTCCATTCTCTTTATCCTATGCAACGTCCTCAGCACCTCCGTCTCCTCTGCAGTGTGTCCCAGCTTGCTCACGTGTTGTCCATGTCCTCGGGTTGGCCCTGAGGCACCACATGTTGGGGGACAAGCCTGGGCAGCCCACGCTGCTGGTGGTTGTGTGCTGCTGGGCCCTTTTTCTCGGAGAGGAGCAGCAGCATTTTCCTGCCTGTTCTTAGCAGGAGACAGTGCTTTCTCCTCACCCCAGACCCTGGTTTTCATAGGGTTTGCAGGCCGGGTTGGACTGGGCTTTGAGCAACCTGGTCTGGTGGGAGGTGTCTCTGCCCCAGGATGGTCTTTAAGGTCCCTTCCAACCCAAACCGTTCTATGGTTCCATGAATTTCCTGCTCTGGAGAACTCAACCTACATCACATCTACCAGGAAGCTGTCCCTGCAGATAGTGCAGATGCACAAGCCGTGATCGCTTGGGGAACCTGCAGGGAAGGACCACGCTCTGGGGGCTGCTGGAGTGGCTCTTCCAGGCTCCCCTGGTCTCTCAGGATTACCTAACGCTTGGTCCTACCCCAAAGCATCCTCGACTTGGCCTCCGCTCATTTAGGTGAGCAGAAGGCGCTGTTTGATACCAAGCTGCCCTCCAAGGAGGGCGAAGAGAAGACATCTTCACCTTCCACCTCCAGGAGAAGACTCGTACTGCACACCAGGTAGGCAGCTGCTTTATCAACTCCATGTGCAACCTCAAAGGGCATTAAAAGGCTTTGGCTTTTTTTACCTTCGTGCATCGTTCTTAGTTTTGAGACCTGTGCACTGAGACAGGAGCCTGGGACTCTGCTCCGTCTCGGCCGTGGGAATTCCTGAAAGGCAAAGGTTGAACCTGGTGCCAGAGATGGACCTCACAGCCATGAGCTGCCCGTGCTGGCTCTGCCGGTGCAAAGTGGCCAGGCTTAAATGGGAATTGTAGGAAACCAAAGGAGCTGTGCCTACACATATGGGGGTGCGCGATTTGTGTCAATTTTAAAGTGCAGAGCAATTTTTTTTTTCAAATCACTTTTTTTTTTTTTTGTTATTTCTAAATAAGAAATTCCGAACAGAGAAGGGTTTTTCTATTTTCTTTTTTCATTTGCAAGTGCAAGCATAGGCAGGTTTCTTTGTGCTTTTCTTAGGAATATGTCTGAAGTTACAGAAATAGGACCACCAGGGAGCAAATTTGCTTTCTCCCACCCAAACCAGAGATTTCAGATTCTGTAGGTTACCTGCCAACTGAACTCTGGCAGCGCAGTGCTTTGGGAGCCACCAGCCCATCCTCTGCTGCTGGAGGACTTTGCACATCACCTTCTGGCTCTTCCAGGGGTTGCATCAACACTCTGGTCTGGTTTCCATGTTGTGTTTTGGTGTAAAAGGCTTGGCTTTTTGTGTAGCCCACATCAGGGTATTTTTATTGACCAGATTTAGGTTTTTCTTCCAGCAGATACGTTCTCAAGGGATTTTTCAGTTCTGAAGGGCTCTAGACACTTTGTATGGTGTGAAACAAATCTCAGCTCTAGTTTGTAACCTGGAAATTGTAGCATTGGAAACAATTTTAGGTGCTTAGAGAAAAAACAACCCAGAAGTAGACTTTAATGTGTGCTTTCTTTGATAGGATGAGATGTCCAAATGCCTCCCCGGGGAGAAGGGAGAGGCTGAGGTTGCTGAGCTCAACCAAGACAAAATTTCACTGTTTTACCAAGAAACCATCAGCACTCAGAAACGGGCCAAAGCCGCACAGATGTCCCCAAACCATCAGGATATAATTTTTCATGCTGGATAAAAGACTGCTTCCCAGTGGTTTCTCACAGCCTGCCAGTGCACATCCCCCTCTGCCAGAGGCTCCCGGGAGAAGGAAAAACACATCCCAAAATGCCGATGGATCATACCACTGAGTTAGTGCTGGATCTGCCACTTGAAATTCCCCTTTAGCAAACTGGAAAAGGTTTTTCTGTTGCTTATGAGAACTGATGAACCAGCCTGGCACCAGGTGTGTCTTTATGAGGAAATTCAAACTATAGAACAGTGTTGCAGATCTGGCATTGAATTTTTTTCAATTTTTAACATTTTTTTTTTTAAAGGAAAAGCAGTATCACTGCCAGCCTTTTTCTCTCAAAGTGGTAATTCTGGGAAAGGGCTCATAGCAAGGGGCGCACCGCTTCTGCTGGGTTAACTCTTAAAACAGAGGAACTAAAGGAGGACACAAAAACGTACAGGAATCCCCCAGCCCTAAAAGTTCCATCTCCCCTGTGGCAGAATGGGTTGTTCTGGATCTCTCCTGATGAAGGCTGTCCTGGCTTTGGGGCTGCTGCTCTGCTTTGATGCCTATCTGGGATGCTGAACCTGCTACGGGCAGGACGGGGGGAAGGAGACAGGACCTTCACGCTGCTTCCAAGGCACATCATGGGGATTTGAGGAGAAGCACTGAATTTGCATTCAAAGAAAAAAGTCAGAGTAAATGGGTCTCAAAGCATCTGAGAAATCTTCCCCCAAAAAGCCTGGAGAGCTGTGTCAAGGTGCAGGAGGCAGGTCTGCCGCTGGCGTAGCCGGAGGGCACAATCTTGAATTTCCAAAGCAGTTCTGAGCACACTTTCTCCCCTGAGCTGCCCACCCAGAGAAACGCACGTGGTGCTGCCAGAGCACGGCTGCTTAGCTTAACACCAGGAGCAATTTCTGGGTCGTTGGGATGTATTTACAATGGACGTCGGTCGGTGGAGTTTCTCTTGAGGTCTGGATCCATGTCTGCACTCAGCTGGGAAAATAAGCAGCTAGGAACACAACCTTCCAGGCTGAGCTGGTGCCCACAAACCCCTCTGTCCAACACGTGTGAGGGCAGGAGCAGTTGTGGTTGGCAAAGACATCAGCCCCAGCTTCGCCTCCGAGCTTCAGAGGAGGATGAACATGGGACCATACCTCTTCATCTGCAAGTTTTTGGGACTGAGCTACTCATGGAATCACAGAACCATGGAATTGTTGGAGTTGGAAGGGACCTCTAGAGATCATCTAGTCCAACTCCCCTGCCAAAGCAGGGTTGCCCAGAGCACATCACTCAGGACGGCATCCAGGAGGGTCTTGAAGATCTCCAGAGAAGGGGACTCCACACCCTCCCTGGGCAGCCTCTTCCAGGGCTCTGCCACCCTCACCCCAAAGAAGTTCTTACTCAGATTTGAGTGGAACTTCCCATGTTCCAGCTTGTGCCCGTCGCACCTCGTCCTGTCACTGGGAACCACTGAAAAGAGTCCGGCTCCATCCTCCTTCAATCCACCCATTAGGAACTTGTAAACGTAGATGAGGTCTCCCCTCAGCCTTCTCTTCTCCAGGCTAAAGAGCCCCAGCTCTTTGAGCCTTTCCTCACAGGGGAGATGCTCCAATCCCTCCATCATCTTGGTTGCCCTACATTGGACTCTCTCGAACTGGGGAGTCCAGAACTGTCACCTGGATCTCAAAGGCACCTGGAACGTCAAATAGGGGTTTTCAGGAAAATATGCTGTGTTCAAAATGTCCTGCTTCAGCGCAATAAATGGGTGTGATAATTACTACTCTTGTTTGGGCCTTTATTCCATCACTGGTGAGGCTGGGTGGGAGCAGCGTTGGCCAAGCCGGGAGGACAGAGGGCTCGGCCCCTGTGCCCAGGGGCTGCCGGCGACCCAGCCTGCAAAATGCTCTAAAACCATGAGGATTAGGCGTTATTTTCCTGTGCTGAGACTGATTCACAAAAAGATGGGCCCCTTCCCCATCTGAGGAAGCCAGGATGAAGTTCTGGCCGATTTATAAGGTGGGGGGGGCTGTTGCACCCCTCATTAACTGGCCGCGCTTCACCTGAGTAATCCCATAAATTGGGCTATTTCAGGTGGAAACTGTTGTTCAGAGTCCCCAGTAGAAATGTTCACGTTATGCTGTGTTTACACTATCATTTTATTCAATTTTGAGGATTGCAGTAAGCGTTTTTGATGCATGTTACTCCACAGTAATAACTAAGAAAATTACATAAATTTTAAAATTAAAAGAGATAAATTAATACTTTAACCATTTCCTGCTTTGATTTTTATTAACCTTTTGGAAATTACTTACTGGCTCATCTTTTAAAATCGCTCTTTGCTTTCTTTCAGGAAACCCCAAAGGTGCTATGCTGACTCACGGGAACGTGGTGGCTGATTTTTCAGGCTTTTTGAAAGTGACGGAGGTGAATACCCTAATTTAGACAATGTTCCCATGTGCAGAGCGTGGGGGTTGACCTGTGTCCCGGGAAATGTGCTCCTGCAGAGAAAAGGTGAAATTTTTCTTACTCAGAGGGGCAAATCCATGGAAATGGGAGCAGGTCTGGAGGGCGTTAAATCCCCTTTCCAGCACTGGCTCCTGAGTGCTCAAAGTGCTTCTGGGGAGCAATGCTGGCTCCTGTAAATCAATTAATTGTTTTCAAATAATTAGGAGGGCAAACAAACCCTGTACAGCTGCAAGTGGTGCTTCAAAAAGAGGACAGGGTCCGCTTCTCAGGATGCCCACACAACGTCATCCTCATTTTGCTGAAAGCATATAAACTGTGTGTATATATGAGAACATGTAAGTTTTTACAAGAACAGTTAATTTCATTGATATGAAGGTGTATCTCAGTTTCTGTTGTGTGTATTTTTTAAAAAGTATAGTGCTGGCCCAGCACCCTTATGATGTGTTTCATGCAATGTGTAAACTTGTGTTTAGAAACAATAGAGGAAGCAGAGTTGCTGTCGCACAACGGATTAAGGACTATACGCAGCGTGTACCTAACAAATATAAATAATCTATTATTTTTTTTTTAGTAAACAGGCAATTTTATAAAGTAGTGACGTATATATGGGATGGAGAATTTGTTACCCTATACCCCTTGCTGGTTTTATTGTTGGTGCTGAGAATACTGCAGTCTGATCACCTTCATCCTTGAACTTTGTGGGGTTCCCAGGCTGCTGTTGTCAAGGCACTTGGAGACGTGAGTTCAGTGGGGTTTCTCACACCACGTGCCCCACGTGTCTGCAGGGCTTGTGACTTGTGGTATGAAATGTCAAAGGCAGCAGTTGGCTGGGGCCAGCCCTCGGGCTGTGGCTCAGGAGGGAGGCAGCGAGATGCAGGAATGGAAGCTGATGTGTTGCCACCGCCAAGTTTCAAAGGGCAGGAGCGTTTATTTTGGACAGGAATTAATTTATAGAGGGAGCGGAGGGAGCTTGGCATCTTCCAGGACTGGCCCGCTGGAATGGATTTCGTGTCTGCTGACGGCAACGGGACTCTCTGGTTAACCTCGAGGGTATCACATTGAGACCCAAGGCCGGTGGAAGGGGCTGTAAATTCAATAGCTGCGGCCACCAGGGATCGTTGGCGAGAGCGTAAATGCCAGGAGCCGATCCGCACGATGAGGACAAGGTCTAACCATAGTCATGAAATCAAGCAAAGGGCAAAATACTTGAAAGCAGTATCGCTTAATCAAACAAAAATGAGAAGTACTGTAGATTTGCTGTTTACGTGCCAGTTTCGCTTAGTTCAGTGACTTGTATAAACAGAACAGTGGTTTGGTTTTTTTTACGTGAACCTAGAGCTTTATTATAAGGGTTCTTTCCTCAAATGCCAAGAGGCTGTTTTCGTTTTTACACAGAACTGGGCAACCGTGCCAGCTGTGAAATACTACTCCATGTCATCTTTTTGGTCTGATTTAAAACCAAATCGTTTATTGTCTGGTGACTTTAAGAAGCCCAGACAGAGAGGAGAACAGCGAGTGATGCTAATGGTTTTACTTTACTGGGCTTGCAGAAAATGAGGCCAGCTTGAAGTAGCATATAAATAGATCTGCAGCCCTGACGGCTTCATTCAGACTGACACAGGAAATCGTGTGAAGCAGGATGCTGAAAACCCCTCGTAGTCAATCCTGTTTGACTTCACTAGGCAACGGTTGGGAGGGGGTACCCACATCTCGCTTGCCCAGGTTTAACTCCAATAAAATACTCCCCGTGGAAGAAAATCCCGGGCTTTCATCCACTGCCATGTCCTGGGTCATTCTGTCACAGCAGTGGGGATGCAAAGTGGGTATAAACTGCTAATACTGGGAGCTAATTGATTTTTATACCCATTTTCCACCAAGCACCGGCTTTGGTGCAAGTTATTGGGTAATCAAGCTGTCAGGATTTTTAATCCATAATGTTACGGCAAGAATTTCCAATTTCCCTTGGAAATGCATGGAGAAAGGCTACTTTTTCTTTTGGGGCATGGGTCAGGTAAGGCTCTTGGGGCCTTTTTTTGTGCCAACCTGCAAGGCTTAAAACCTTGAGTTAAATCTGCAAGAGTTAAAACCTTGGCATGCTGAAAACTTTAGTAATTTTTATTTTTTGCATAATTTTTCCAGCCTTCTTTTTCCCCGCTGCACCTGTCTGTGGGACGGCGATAATGCCCTTAAAAATCACATTTTAATCACTTGAAGTGATGAGAAACACTAACAGAAATCATTATATTTTGCAACTGAAAAAACCCCCACATTAATTTTTCCAACAAGTTCTGATTCAAACCAATGATTAACCTAAGGAAAAGGAAAAAAAAAAAATAATCTATAGCTTTGTCTCGAGTAACACTGGGAATCTCTGCTGGAATGTGGAAAGCTGGGGTGGCTGTGGAGCCCTGCTGGTTTCCAGGAGGCTCCTGCAGGTCTGCACGGGGCTGGGCATCCAGATCCTGGGCTCAGCCTCTCATGGTAGAGAAAAATGGATTAAAAAATTGGGTTCTCTCAGGGTGAGCCTGTGTTTCCAGTGTGGCTACGATACGCCTTCTGCCGTGGAGAGCCCTCTCCGCTGCCCTGTGTGTACATCTCCGTGCTCTCTGCTCCTCCTGCTAACCCAGCTCCATCGATGCTGTGGCTTTTAACGCTTCACTTCGTACACTGCTCCCTTCCTCTCTCGACAGTCTTTCCCCTTTTGCTCCTCTGGTGCCATGTTTCTTTTTTCCCCTTTTTTTTTTTTTTTTAATTGTTTTATGACTTTCTTGTTGTCTTCCTGTCAGTGTTTCTTTCCTTTCTGTCTCCCATGCCCTTCACCTGCAGAAAGTGATCTTTCCGAGACAGGACGATGTGCTCATCTCCTTCCTGCCTCTGGCTCACATGTTTGAAAGAGTTATACAGGTAAGAAACCTGCACTGACGAGGCCTCCTGGGGCTCCTTGTGTTTTCTTCCAGAGTCAGTGGTCTCCTACTTGTGAGGATGTACACATTTCCTATTTGCCTTTAGCACACATGTTTGAGAGAATGGTACAGGTAAGGTCCTAGTGTCAGTGGAAAGCGTCTTTTTCCTTTTTTCCACGCCAAAAAACGGAATAAAACACTAAATAACCAGCGGTATCTTGTAGCACTAAAAATAAAACCAAACCCACCTTGTACTCCAGAAGCGCCACGTGCATAACGCCAGGGCCCGGCCACCGGTCTCCGTGACGTGGCCACGAGTCCAGAGCCGTTCCGGGAGAGGTTCCCCAGCTCTCCAGCTCTCCAGTCCACAGTGGTGGCTCTGAGACTGGAAAATGGCCCTTCCTCAACCAGCAGAAACTGCCACCCCCCACGATTTTGGGGGCAGCTTTTCAAATCTCTCTACGACCGGGTGTCACGGGAGTAAAAGGATTTTTTTTTTTTTTTTTTTTCCCTGCCGTTTTCTACATCAGCTAAAATCTTTTTATTGCGTAAATAAGCGGATCTGCAAATAAAAACTTGCAGACACTGAAAAAGAGGGAAGTAAGAGCGCGGTGTGACACACGTGATCCTCCTGGCAGGGCAGCGTTCGGTGGGCATTAACTGGAAGCCGGCGTCCCCTGGAAATAACGGCAAATAGAAGTGCTAACTCCTGCCAGGCAGCAGAATTGACTTTTTCATCCCTTTTTTTCTGAAAAGAGAGGTGATAATTTGTGCTGGAGTCAGTAGGTGAGGGAAGGATAATTCGTGCTGCAATCGGGGTGTTAGGGAAGCCAGTGAGACCATCACACCAGTTCTCCCATCCTCAGGGGCTACAAGCTAAAAAGGATCCAGTATGTGAAGGTCGGATCTGGATTCAGCCACAGCTCTGTACTTTCTCAGGGAGGACTGTTTCGGGCTAAAACCATAATTTTTTGAGTCAGACAAGAATATAAGCTTCCCACTTCTGGGCCAGAAATAATATATTCTGCCCTGTTAAAAAAAAACAAAACCACACAACTTGCAAATTGGAAGTGAAAGTCCATGAATGATTTGGAGAATTACAGCCCAGCCTAAATGCACTTGTAAGTCTAATTTTAAAGGGCACGTTGGGCACAATAACCCCGCTGTTCTGGCAAACTGCTTTGCCAGCAAAGAAGAATATAATTATTAAAAAGTCATCTTACGGGGAGGAAAATATGTTAGAAACATTTGGAATATGTACGTCTGAACCAAAGGATGTTCAGGTTAATCCTCTCTACTACAAAAAGCCCGTTAATATAAAGATTTTTTTCAAAAGGGGTAAAAAGTCATTTTCAGAAGGATTCTGAAGAGCAAGCACTGTGTCAGCTTCCCTAGATTTAGCCAATGTTGTTAGTTCCTGGAACTTAGAGCTAAAATTAAACACATACATTCTTCAAAGCTAAGAACTTCTAGTACTTGTTTATAATTCCCAATGAGCACACCGATTCTATATATATATTTATTATTTATTTTTAAATTCACGTGCGTGTGCAGTGTAGAACACAGATTTGGCAGAGTGGTGTGTGTTAAACCCACATCACGTGCACAACATTCCTGTGGTTTCAGCTGATGGAGAGACAGTCTCTAACCGGTTGACAGAGCAGGGAGAGCTCTCCGGAGAGTAC
>JAHREE010000102.1:961426-977653 GCA_033628505.1 Tringa tobata | reverse complement strand
ATTTCCTTACCTACTTCATCAGATGCTCTGAGCTTCAAGAGACACATCTCCTAGAGAACGGGGAAGATGAAGCCATCGTCATGCCTGGAACTGTGATAACTACCACCCTGGAGAAGGGAGAGGTGGAAGAATCGGAGTATGTGCTTGTCACGATGCACAAGAACAGGGGCAACCTGCTACCGACGGAGTCTGAGGAAACGAGAGCTCCCAACTGTAGCTGTAAATACTGCAAATGTCCCGTTTCCCTTGCGCAAAACATAGAAGGTGTTTCACAGCAGGAGAGAGAAGACGCTCAAAACACTCCTAAGGTGGAGCTGGAAACGTCTTCAGATGAGAACAGAACTATTGTTCCTGACGAGTGCCAGGAAGATGCTGTTGAGGTGAAGCAACCGAGACCCTGCCTGGACACGAAACTGGAGACGGTGGTGTGCACGGGCTCAGCCTCGCCAGAAAGACGAGCGGTGCCGGAATCTTCTTTGGAGCCAACGGCAAACGCGTGGAGGAACGAAGAGTCGCTGGAATCGGGCACCCAGGCGGCGGGTGTGACGAGGTCACCCGGCATCGCTGTGGAGAAGAAGCCGCCGGACAAGCTCTTCTGCGAGGCCTTTCCCTGCCCCGCGGCCGAGGCGCAGACAAAGGTGACTTTCCTCATCGGAGATTCCATGTCACCCGACTCAGACATCGAACTCCGAAGTCAGGCAGTGGCGGAACAAATTGCCAGGCATCACAGCCCGCCAGCCACGGAGGAGGGAGCGTCTGCTGATCCCAACTGTGAAGCCAAACAAAGCGTCGAGGACCAAAATAGAGCCTGCGGGACAGCTGAACCCTTCCCTCCGGTCGCTCCTCAGCATCAGAGCTGGAATCCAAACCCGTACAGCGCCGAGAGCATGAGTCTGTTTGACGAATATTTTACTGATGACAGTTCAATTGAAACCCGGACTATTGACGATATTCCAGGGCAAGCAGCGACAGACCTCCTTGCTCACAACAGTAGTTTAGAGTTTTCTAAAAAGCTGTGTACAAAGACTGGCAAAGCACCTAGCGAGTTTTGTAAATTTATGGACTCTGTTCGACAAGAGACCTACAAAAACTGCTTTAATGAGCAGGACCAAAGAGAGAACATCTCTATTCGCGTCCCCCATGGGGACAGAGAAAACGTAGAGAAAAAAGTCGCCCCGGGAATTGATTGGGACATTCCAAGAAATGAGAGTTCAGACAGTGCCCTGGGTGACAGCGAGAGTGAGGACACGGGTCATGATCTCACCAGACCAGGCGGTAACTATTACGGAGGAGAGCAAGAAGACTGGGCAGAAGAATACGAGATTCCTTTCCCTGGGTAAGTTCTCTCCGGCAGCAGGAGAGCCTAAAAAAGACAGAGCGTCTTCTCGTGTCACATGTTGGGAGGAATGTAGCCCAACTTGGCATCAGCGGTTGGAAAAGTGTCTCCTGAGCTTGGTGCTTGTAAAAGAATATAGAAAGATCAGGGGTCTGGAAAAAAATATTCATTGTGCATCGAGATCTTGGCTCGCATCCTTTTCTTCCACTGCAAAAGCTGACTTTAAACTCTTTTCTTTTTTAAAAGTGCTTGAATGAAAGTTAGAAGAGAGATGAGAAATGTGAGAATGCAGCCTCTCTCTAAGCTGAATTTGGTGTTTACTCTCGTACATCTCTTCGCTGTGCCTTTCCTGCAGGTCAAAGTTAGTTGAAGTGAACTCTGTCCAGCCCAGTATCGCCAATTTTGGAAGATCCTTACTGGGTGGCTACTGCTCCTCTTATGTCCCCGACTTCGTTTTGCAAGGAATAGGAAGCGATGAGAAGCTGAGGCACTGTTTGGTGTCAGATTTGTCTCATGCTGTGCAGGTAATTAAGCTATATTTGGTAAATTTATTTGTCACAGTAGGGAAGGGCAAATGTTTTTGAATGTACAAACCTGCGGGAAGTGGAAATATTTACTGTCGCAGCTCTCTCTAGGTTTCTCCAGTCCCAGGTCACCAATTTTTTTTTTTTTCTTCTCTCTCAATTAATGTATCTGAAAAAACGTGGTTATTTCACTGCAAATCTAGAGCGCAAAAACTCAGCCTCCCACAGAAGGCAGCTGAGAGGCGCTGGAGAAGGTGGATTCTGTGCAGAGCCCTTGAGAAATCACTGTCTCCCACAGCCGGGAGATGGGTGTGCACCCACAGGATGGGATGGTGTTAAATGGGACCAAAGCAGGGCCGGCTTCTCGGAAAAGGAGAAAACAATATACAGATAATGGTCCTCTGGGGACTCACACTTCTCAGGGTGCTGGAAACCATCTCTGCTCCACAGCAGCTTTTTCCTTGATGAACTGAGGCATGACAGGGATGTGTGGTGTTTCCTACCCCTTTTGTAGCGGACATCAGGCTGTCACTGAGCAGCGTGGTTCCACCCCCCTACGGTTTATTCCCCAGGGAAAGGGGAAAGACCCACACCCAGGCTGGGAGTAGGGAGTCTGCTCCTCTGAGTGCTCCCTGGGAGCCTCCAAAATCTCCCTCCCTCTGCACCTCTCGAGGTAACGATGTGCATCACACCTTACACAGGTGGCACAGCTACCCTTCTGCGGCCGTTCTCTGTGTTCCTCTCCCCTTTGTGTCTGCAAATGAAACCCAGTAGTGATGCGTGTCTATCACAGAATCCCATGGGGTTGGAAGGGACCTCTGGAGATCACCCAGTCCAACCCTCTGCCAGAGCAGGTCCACCAAGAGCAGGTCCCACAGGAACGTGTCCAGGTGGGGTTTGAATGTCTCCAGAGAAGGAGACGCCACCACCTCTCTGGGCAGCCTCTTCCAGGGCTCTGCCACCCACAGGAAAGAAGTTCCTCCTCATGTTGAGATGGAACTTCTTACATTCAAGTCTGTGCCCATTTCCTCTTGTCTTGTCCCTGGGCACCACTGAAAAAAGACTGGCCCCATCCTCCTGACACCCACCCTTTAAGTATTTATAGGCGATGATCAGATCCCCCCCCACAACTCTTCTCTTCTCCAGACTAAACAGACCCAAGTCCCTCAGCCTTTCCTCATCAGAGAGATGCTCCAGGCCCCTCATCATCTCTGTAGCCTCTGCTGTACCCTCTCCAGCAGTTCCCTGTCCTTCTTGAACTGGGGAGCCCAGAACTGGACCCAGTGCTCCAGATGGGGCCTCCCCAGGGCAGAGCAGAGGAGCAGGATGACCTCCCTGCACCTGCTGGTCACACTCTTCCTGATGGCCCCCAGGATGCCATTGGCCTTCTTGGCCACAAGGGCACGTTCCTGGCTCATTGAGGTCAGCAGACTTCAACTTCGATTGCTGAAGTCAAAGATTGAGAGGATACAAAAGGAGGGAGCAAGATTTTATATGCTTAT
This sequence comes from Tringa tobata, assembly GCA_033628505.1. Taxonomy (NCBI): domain Eukaryota; kingdom Metazoa; phylum Chordata; class Aves; order Charadriiformes; family Scolopacidae; genus Tringa; species Tringa tobata. Next base: position 974,291 of record JAHREE010000102.1, on the reverse strand, counting down.
TTTCAAGTGAAATAGTAACTGCAGCCCAGTCCTGTGTGAAGTCCCCGTGGGACTCTTTGGAAAGAGGTGGTTCTGAACAGTCCAGCCCAAAAAAATGTGTCGGGGAAGGACTTGGGGGGGTCCAAATACTCCCCTTTTTAACATCTCCATGGCTTTGGGCAGGAGGGAAACGCTGCTGGGCAGGAGCGGAGGAGCCAGGCGCAGGCTTGGTTCCTGACTCCCTCTGCTGGCCCCTCCAGTGAAGGGAAACCAGTGACAACTGGGAATAAAACCGAGCTCGTTAACACACAGCCACGTTGGAGTTGGTACTTTCTGTTAAAATACACTTCAGAGACGTCAGAACTCTCTATAGCAAATACCAAAAGATTTCACTGTCAGCCAGGGACACGCTTTCAAGCCCAGAAGAAAGTGACAGAAAGGACGCAACGATCCTTCTAGGACGGTGTCCTGCTCCCAGGAGAGGAGTGTGTTTGTGGGACGGAGCGCAGGTCCTGGGACCAGTTCCTGTATCTCAGACACGGCGGCTGGGACGCTCTCCCCGCTGTCCAGGGTGTGGATGTTTTGTGAGAAGACCGTTGTCATTCTTCATTCTCAGGGTTCCACTCTTCATGGTTTTTTTTTGTCGTTTGTTTCTAGCATCCTGTCCTGGACGAGCCCATCGCGGAAGCCGTCTGCATCATTGCAGACACGGACAAGTGGACGGTGCAAGTGGCCAGTAGCCAGAGGCGGATGATCGACAACAAGCTCGGGAAAGAAGTGTTGGTCTCAAGCCTCGTCTCCAACCTGCTTCATTCCACTCTGCAGCTTTACAAGCATAATCTATCTCCAAACTTTGTAAGTGTGAATGGTGGTCGAGAGGGAGATGTTATTTTTTAACGCGTCCTTTCGCTGTGTAGGTTAAGGAGGGTGTAAAGTTCTGCCTCATTTATCTGTTTCCCCAATTTTGGTAGCGTCCCCTGATGTAGCTGTTTGAGCTGTCCGTTTAAGCGCTGCTCTCTAATCCAAACAGCCCCCTCATTAATCCTGATTTAATGTGCAATCAAAGGCTTCTGCTCAAAAGTGAGAGTCTCGCCAGTGAAGAAGAATCTGCCAGTGTCTTGCTAATGATTCCCCTGGGCAGGGGACGCGTGGGGTCTCCCGTACAGCCCTGTCTCCTCCCTGACCCCGCTCCCTTTGCTTTCTAGTGTGTGATGCACCTGGAAGATCGGCTGCAGGAGCTGTATTTCAAGAGCAAGATGCTGTCCGAGTATCTCAAGGGCCAGATGAGAGTTCACGTCAAGGAGCTGGGCCTGGTTCTGGGGTAAGATCGCACCCTTCCTCCCACCGGTGCTGCCCTGGGTCTCCCGGGGCCACGTCCTCTGCCTGGGCTGGTTCTGGGCACGGTGAAACGGGTCCCTAAGTGGGGCTGGAAACGTGGGATGGCACAAACCACCCGTGGCCACGGGATTTTCCTCAGCCGTGGCTAAATCCCACAGGATCCCCCAGCTTTTTTCTCTTCCCTGTGGGCAGGGAGGTGGGCCCGGTGCTCCGGAGCTGCTCGGGCTCTGTCCTTAGTTGGTCGGTGTCGTGGTTCAGATGTTTAACCGTGTCCTGATGAACCAGGGCAGTCGGTCGCCACCCAACAATGAGGGCACCTGACTCCTCTGCGTTGGCTTACCCTACATGGCAGAAACCCCCTCTGTGCTGTAAGGCCCATCGTTACCCCCTGGGGGTGTGGGGCACAGGAGGAGCTATTTCAGGGGTGTTTATAGGAAGGCTCTGGGGTGGGGTGAGCTGCAGCCCGGTGGCAGTGCTTCCTCAGGAGCTGCAGAAGTTTAGCCTGGTCATGGAATCACAGAATGGTTTGGGTTGGAAGGGACATTAAAGCCCCCCCGGTGCCACCCCCTGCCCTGGGCAGGGACACCTCCCACCACACCAGGTGGCTCCAAGCCCCCTCCAACCTGGCCTTGAACCCCTCCAGGGATGGGGCAGCCACAGCTTCTCTGGGCAACCTGGGCCAGGCTCTCACCACCCTCACACCAAACAAGTTCTTCCCAAATTCCTCTGCTCCTGAGCTTTGTCCCCCAACTATGGCTCCCTTTGAGGGCAGGAAGGAACCTGCTGGTTTTCCTCCCTCCGTCCCCTCTCTCACGGCTGTGTTGGTTCTGTGAAAACCCCAAGGACCAGGGAGGGGGTGCTGAGGCAGCGGGTGATGGCGCGGGGCTGTAACGTAGGAGGGGCTGTTGAGAGCGGCCGGGTGGCTGCAGTGTGTCACTGCTGGGGGAGCAGAGGGCAATCGGCGTCACTTTGACTTGAGGAACGTCCTCGTCAGCCGCTCGGAGCTGCATAAACTCCCAGCCCCAGCACGAACACTTGGGCTGGAGTGGGCCATGGGGGGTACCAAGGCCCAGCTACACTTTGATTAAACGTGACTCTTCTGCTTCCTTCCAGGATTGAATCCAGCGACCTCCCCTTGCTGGCAGCGGTGGCCAGCACCCACTCTCCCTACGTTGCCCAGATACTGCTTTAAAATGCCAGAGGCCACAGACGGTGACTTTTTTCCTCCCCACCCCCCTCTGGAAACCAAGTGGAAAACAACTTGTTCTGGCTCCTTTCTCTTGGAAGCAATTAATTCAAACTGCTCGTGGAGCTGCAGCACCTCCTTATATGACTGCAAACAGTTGGAGACTTTTCCTCTCCCGCTCGCTCATTTATATAAAAAGGATAAAACTGAGTGAGCGCGGGATCTCAACCACAGAAAAGCAAAGATTTTAGCAAAAGCTGAAGATCCACGTTTTTTACCAGTTTCTGCCCCAGTGGCTGACTGTAATTTATATTGGGAAATGCAATTGGGAAGAACTGCTTTGAGAAATACCTGATGCTGTCAGCAATTAGAGACTTAAGGAGAAGGCAGGGGCTTCAGACTGGCTGCTGCTGCCCCGGGGCTCGTTAAGGGCTGTGTCGTTCTCCAGCCGCAAGGATTTGTAAACAGCTTCTACATTTTCACGCCACAGTCAACTCCTGGATACTTCCCGGAGGAAGAACAGGGCTTGGGGCTGGGGAGGGGGGGGATGGTTTGTTTTGTAAAAAGCTTATTAATGACGCTCAGCTCCAAAATTTATTATTTATGGTCTTTCTCCTGGGGAGAGGGAGTCGCGGGGGGGAGAGGGAGGGAGCGGCCGACAGACGGAGCAGCGATGGAGATTCTCTTTCTCGGCCGGACGGTGTAACCAGTATTAAATGTTTATAATGTTTCAATGTTGCTTTATACTAAGTGATGCTTTTCTTCCACAACCTAATCAAAATGTTAAGGAAAAAAAAAGAAACACCATAATCTAAAGAGAGCGTTGGCTGAGATTTCCCCCTGGGGTCCCCGGAACGACATGACCCTTTACCTCTAACTTTTTTATGGTCTATAACGTTCTTGCAACGTCATGTTCTTTTTTACAGCAGTCAGTCAGCTATTGAAATAACCAACTAGAAAGAATTGTACCAAAGCATCAGGGGCAAAAAAACCGAATAGACTATTACCCTTAATTGCTCAGGTAACGAATTGATATATATTTTTAAAACTGTTCTACAAAAGAAAACGAACCTTGATTACAGGATAGCGATAGCAAAATTATTTTTGGACAACTCTACCCTTGATGCAGCTGATTCTCCTCCCTTTTCTACTCACTCGTGGAATTACCAGCAGGAAATGTTGTTTATTTTATTCTCAGCATTTCTCCTTTACCCAGCCTGCGCTGTTTGCTCATTGTATATACAATAGCTGTAGGAAGGGCTGATGGACCCAAGCTGGTGTCAGTAATAATGTAAATAGACAGTGGTTGGTCGGTGGATTATGTTTTCAAAAGGCTCTACTACCTCAGTTTAACTGGACGCTTCATCGCAGGCTTCGCTCCGCGTGTTTGTCCCGGCAGCCAGGTCTCGTTGCTGGTGTTTGGGTTCTGTTTGCATCGGTCACGTTTTAGTGTCGTGGAAATCCGTGGATTATCCCCAGAAGTAGGAGATGTGTGTTCACTTGGTCTCTCAGCTCTACAAACGGGTCTATAAATAGGCCGTCCTGTAATCATCTTGTCAGTAGCGTAGCCCGCCTGCTATTGTTGTTTGCTGAGTTATTTTAAATACAAATCTATTTTAACCATTTGATAAACTTGAGAACAATAGGAGAGGTCCCTGCCCCGCCGCTGCCAGCCACAGAACTCTCCTTCCTCCCCTCGCCGGGGCCAGGAGTTCCCCCCCAGTGGGGTTTTTTTTCAGTAATATCTCCAATCCATCAGTGCAGGCTCTGTCCCGGGGCAGATCTCCAGGACAGGCCCTTTCCCCGCGGGACCGAGTGCCCCTCAGGGAGGACACCCCGCGTTAGTCCAGGGCAGTGTCACCTGGAACTCTGGTGTGTGTGAAATCTCACGCTGACTGCTGCAGGGGAGAAACTTGGCTTTAATGTGGGATCCAAGGATACGTTTCTCCCCTGTTCTTCAAACGTCCCTCCTTCGCCACACAATTCCATGACGTCTGGCTTTTGGAATGAGCCCAGAATGTAGGGGCCCAGTTGTGTAAACACATTTTTTCATGAAATATCGGATTGAGCTCGGAATAGGAGTTTTTAACTCTTTGCTACGATCCACTGCACAGCCCGTAGTTGTGATTCTGCCCGTTGTATGTAGATGTGCAGCAGTGACCCAGTGCTGGCCTGGTGGGACCCCGAGGGGAGGTCCCTTCCATGCTCCCAAGTAGCCAGGCAGTGCTGCACCGTAGCCCCGGCACCGCCAGCGCCCTGCTCATAAGGCATCCTTACAGGCCCTTCCACAGCTGGAAATTGGTATTAACTCGAGAAGGAGAAAAAGGTGGTCATTGGGTGGCACCTGCCTCTGCCCCACGCGACCCGTGAGGGTGTGTTTGGTCTGTCCCAGAGGAGGCGGTGGCTCCCGGGGGTGGCACCCTCTGGAGCAGCGTGTGGTGGAACCCCCACCCAAACCCTCTCAGTCACCTCTTAGGGTACGTGAACAACGTGGTACGTGAGTCTCTTTGTTAAATAATACAAAAAAGGGATCTTTTACAGGACTATAGCGTCGGCTTTTTAAAAAGTATATGGCGATTGTTTTATGTGAATAGAAAACTAACGTTTGATTTCTCTTTTTTTTTTTTTTTCCACTATTACCAATCTCCATTAACATGTCTTAATTTTCTGGCTGAAAACTCAGTGTACTAGGCACACAAATGAGCAAATTTGGGTTTTGTTGCAATTGGCAAACACTGGGCTGCTAAGAACAAAACAATATTTTAAAAGAAAGGATTTTAAACCTTGCCTATGTTTTCCCTCTTAGTCGTTAGAGATGTTTTATGACAATTTTTTGCTTTCTCTAAATTATTTAGATGGTGGTACTTGTAAAATGCTGGGTAAAATGTACATACTTGTTATCTCTTCTGGTTTTGTATATATTTCCCAAGATGTGCACTTGTATTATAATAACCATTCCCAATTTTAGGGGAACTTTGTGCAATAAATACAGTATGTCCATTTACTTCTGGTACATTTTTGTGTCCATTTTTTGTGCTTGCAGCAGGAGCGTGTGGGTGAGTGTCTGAACTGTGACCACCTCGGGGCTGACGTCGGTCCGTCTCCTCTCACCCATCCCCCTCGGAGCTGCGTCGCGGTACTCGGAGGGGCTGCAGCCCTTGCGTTTGGGGGCTCGTAAGGAATTAGTCGTTTCAACTAGGAATTTGTGCTTGAACTTATTGTCCCCTCAGTTGGGAATGTCATTGGCCCAAAATGCGATGGAAAGAGGGGGATGTGGCCCAGTCCGTGCTGATGTGGGACTTTGCAGGAGGAGAAGGGACGTGTGCGTAGGGACACTCCTAAGCATGTAGGAAATAATTATATACAAGCAAAAAATCAGTTTCATTTGAATTTTAAACAACCTTACCTGTTGTGCATCTTCCCATTTCTCTTTGTTTTTTTCATCTAAGAGGTTACTAATGATTTGAAAGAGGTTCTGAAAAATCAATTAAATAAAAGACAAAGTAAAATGGCTTTCAGTGACATAAACAATCATATCCTTAAGTTAACATTAAGAAAGATTTCCTTTCTCTATTACAGATGCAGTTCTGCAACCTGTTTTCTGTCAGTGGAAGAGGTGAGAAAATAACATATTAGACTGATAAAAAGACACATATATTTTATGGTTTATTGTTCATTTCTGGCCGTATAATCAAGTCCCATCCACTCCCAAAGCAGTCTGTCACACGAGCAGAGTGTCTGTCCTTCCTCTCCTAGAAGTTCCCGTAGTTGAGCCCGGCTGCCCGGTGACAATCCCTTTTCTGTCTCCCCGTGCCGCTGCGCAGGAGCAGAGGTTGTTGAGAAGCCTTCCTAAGGCTTTATAAAATGTAATTTCAAATTACGATGTAGTGCTGTCGAGGAAAGTGAAGTAATAATCACACAGCAGGAAAAAAGAACTTGGGAAGATGTCGCAGAGAGTCCCTACAGCAGCTTCTAGAGCTTTCAGGTTAATACGGGTCCTGTGTTCTTGAAGAGGGAATAAATAATCTGCAAACGACGGAGACCTTCGCTTGAAGTAGCTGCATCCTCTGTTTTTGGTGAGCTTTCTCCCCAGGATGTGCCTCCCCCAGGTGCAGGCGAGGGACGGGACGAGCCGGGGCAGGAGCAGAGGTAAGTGGCCACGGGCTCCATCCTGTGGCTGCTGGTCCAGAGCTGGCTCCGCGATGGCAGCACAGGAGAGGGCAGGGAGCGGGGCTTTCTAGGATTTCCCCTTCCACCTGCCCAGTCCCCTCCTGTAAAAAGATACCTGTTACTCAACTATTTATGTTTCCGGTGAGCCGGTGATGGGGTGTCTGGGGGGTGTTTGGCCAGTGGTTACGTGAGGGGTAAATTCCGCAGTAAAATCCCTGCAGCATCCAGAAACCCCTAATGTTAATGCCCGGGGCTGATTTCCTTCTTACCTCTGCAGCCAGAATGGGATGTAGCACTTTTCCAGCCAATGTTTTTAATGTATTGTTACTCCTTTTCTGCAATTCAGAAAAACAAAGGGGAAAGCCAATTCTCTCTTGCCTGGGCGAAGGCAGGGCATCGAGCCACAGGCATCCCGGTACCCGGGTGTCTTCTGTCCTTCAAGCGATGACTGGGGGGTCTGCAGAAGAGCCTGTGATTATTTTCCGTGTGCTCCTGGTGCAGAGTAACTCCAGGGCAATGTCCGGAGCCGCGGGACAGGAGGAAGCTCTGTCAGTGTCATCACAGGACACGGAGCTTCCCACGGAGCCGTGGATCCCCACGGGAATCACGGAGCAGCCGGCAGGAGGGGCCGTGTGTGGGAGAGGAGCTGCGGGTCTCCTGTCCCCCGAGGGACCACTGGGCAGCCTGCTCTGCGATGGCCGTGGCTGGACACGTCCCGTGGCCTCTGGAAACGAACAGCTTCCTGTGAGCCATCACCCGCTTGGGTTTTGAGCAGCTCCTCTGCACTCTCCCAGCCCATCTCCTCCCGGGATGCAGAGTAGCAGGAGGAAGCACGTTACTCCCATGTCTTTGTTTATTTTCCTTACCGAAAATATTTGTACAGCGGCAGAATTTGATTTCTAAACCTCTGCCTCTTCCAGCTGTTTGTTCCCAGCTGGAGCTGAAGACATCTGCTCCGAGGGTGGGAGTCACCGCCGGAGCTCCCGAGAACCAGCCGCAGCGGGGCACGGGGAGCTCTGAGTGCAACCACCGGTAATTACTGCGCAGAAGGAAGAGGTGACGAAGGCAGAGGACAGCAAGTAGCTGCCCCTGTGGTTTGAGACGTTACTGCTGCAGGAGAGGCTCCCTGAAGAGCATCACAAGAGCTTTGTGGTGAGGCACTGGGCAGCACCTCCTGCGCTGCCGGCGGAGGGGGGCCCCCCTCATGGTCACCTCTACCACGAGATCGTATCTTCTGAACAACCTCAGAGCCACCACACGGTGACACCGCTCCTTCCCTGAGCCGTGACGTTGACACACGTCAGCCCAACGCTCGCACGGGATGGCGGCTCCCAGCCCTGCCCAGCGTGGCCACTCTGTGGTCAGGGCACCTTGCGCAGGTGGATCCAGCCTGTCAGCACCCACGGGCGCCCCAGGACCCGGGCTGTGGCGGGCACAGGGTGGAATAACCGGCCCCGGTGGCTTGCGGGGCCAGCCCAGCTCGCTCACGCTGGGGCTCGGGTGCCCGGTTCTGCCACAGGCACTCGCTGGGGTTCCAAGGCTGGATTTTCACCAGGCTCTGAACCGGAGCCTCGCGGTACAGCCTGGCCAGCAGCCGGGGGCTCGGCCTCCACCGGGGGTGAGGAACCGTGCGTGAACCTGGGCAGGACGGTGGAGCTCCGCTGCCGGTGGATGAGACATCCTGGGCCAGCCGGCAGGTCCTTATGGCAGCACCCCAAGGGAAGTGTTTGGGCCGTGGGTTGGTCACGCGTTTCATAAGCAGCACAGGAGATAAGGAGATAAGGAGATGCCTGTTCCTTGTGACGCAGCTGCTCTGCCTGTCCCATCCCCGGCCGGGCCCTGGGCAGGGAGAGGAGCCTCAGGCCGGGTGGACCCCGGGTGACCCACCCCTCGCTCCCCAACCTCCTTCCTGCTTTCTCTCTGCTGTTGTTTTCCTTCAGGACCCGCAGCCTGGCTCCTTTGGGAACAGCTTTTCTGTGGCTGTGTCTTCTCAGAGATGAAGTTACTGACCAAGAAAAATCTTCAACTTTTCTTATCCCCGGGTGGGCGGTGGTGGCAGGACGGACACGTCCTGCCCTGGCTCCTCTTTTTCCCATTACAAGATCAGAACTTTGTGTGAACAGGAGGGACCTGCTCCCCGCGAGGCCACCCAGGGCTGGGGGAGCCCCTGGGGCCGTCCCTGGGCCTGCTGGGCTTTAGCCCCTAAAAACATTGTTCAATGCTGAAATTTTTCTTGTTTGGAGATTTCATCCACCCTGCGCCGCTTTCTCAACTGCCGCGAGAGGGGAGCTCTCTCCGACCGCGGTGCCTTTGGCTGCTCCCGTTGTTCAGTTTCTAACCACCATAACCAGAGCGTCTGTTTAATCTGGAACTTGCTTTTTCTCCTTCGTTAACTCCTTAGCGTGAGTTTTAGTGCCGCTGGTGGGACACACTCAGCTCTTTTCTTGAGGAAAACCAGCGAGGGGGTGCGGGATGGGCCGTGGTGTCCCGTGGTGGCTCTGCTGCAGAATGGGGCCGTGGTGTCCCGTGGTGGCTCTGCTGCAGAATGGGGCCGTGGTGTCCCGTCGTGGCTCTGCTGCAGAATGTGGCCGTGGTGTCCTGTCGTGGCTCTGCTGCAGAATGTGGCCGTGGTGTCCCGTGGTGGCTCTGCTGCAGAATGTGGCCGTGGTGTCCTGTCGTGGCTCTGCTGCAGAATGTGGCCGTGGTGTCCCGTCGTGGCTCTGCTGCTGCCTCCCAGCAGCTGGGAGAGGCGGGATGCAGGGCTGCTCTCGCTGCTCTTTCCTTCTCCAGTAGGATGGGCTCTGGGACACACGTACGCGTCGCTCGTGGCATCGCTGGGGCCGGGTGGGAGAGCTGAAGGTGGAGTTTGTCCCAGCCTGTTAATGGAAAACAAATGTTTTCCCGGAGTGCCGTGGAAAATGAAACTGGTGTTTCTTATGGAAGCATGTGTAGCCAGGCTGAGAAAGAGCGTTTCCTTGAGAAGTGAGCACCTTACTTCATAAAGGCATATTATTTTAGTCCCCTTGGCTAATAGAATGAATTTCTAGACTGTTTCCACTGATGTCACTGAAGACAAGCGGTTGGTAAACAGCCCGGAGCCAGGCCAGGGAGCAGCAGGGAGAGCCCAGGGAGGCAAAGCCCAGGGCCACCCAGGGGTGGTCCCGGCGCTGACGCTGGAGGGGTGGTGGGACCTCTCCTGAGCAGACACCCTCACTTAAGGGCGCTGGCCTGGGGACGGCGACAGGTCCCTACGCCACACGGGCATTTATCCACTGGGACTTCTGGGAAGAGGGTACAAATGAGTTCGTGCGCTTGATTTTTCCTGGCAGAGACACTTTTCACTTCAGAGAGCTTCGATGCATTTGAAAAGACTACATTCAGCAATTCTTCTATAATTACTTCAAAATTACAGCCACGAGCAATTATATTTTTCAATAGCTTATTGAGTGTCATGAATCCTAAGAAATTAACTACCAAATTTTCAAGGAGCAGATTTATTAATAGCAGCTGTAACTAGAAATCTTGTCTAATTTTGATCACTGCAGAAAGACTAAGGGCTCCTGTTTCCATGTATTAACAATATGACTGATAAAATTTGCGGGAGACATTCTCGGCGAACAAGATAATTACAGCTGTGCTGCTTGTGCCGCAATAATTAATGATCGTGCGCTTTATTCTCCAGGCTTGTTTTTCTTGTACAGCTCCAACAGTTTAAATAAAGGTCTTGATCCCTGTCATTTCACGTGACGTTGTTCTGAGGCTGGTGAGGCCGTAAAAGCCATCAGCCTGGGGGCAAATTTATTTTTCAAAATACGGTTTAAATCTGCAAACCATTTCTTAAATTATAGGTTAGTGAAAAGCGGGCCCTTCCCATGGAAACAGATACAGTTTTTTAAGAACTGCAGGCTTGGACTGACATAGCATGAAAATCAAGGGCCCTGTCCTGGGCTGGTGAGAAGCTCCTGGCAATTGCAGCTCTTCTATGGATTCAGACTCCCATTTTTAGGGGGAAAATAATCCTTAATCTAAATACAGCTTTTCAAATATACTGTAGTTCTGTTTTTTTTCAGGCTTGCTGACCCCACAGGATCACAGTTACTCGTGGAAGGTCACCCTTTGGTCTGTGACAGCTCGAGCCATTCGGCAGGAGCCCCCTCCAGCTTCATCCAGTGCAAGTCATCAGTCAGAAATATGGGGCGAATTCCCCCCTTTCCAGAAGACGTACAGCAGAAGCAGTTTGAGAGGAAATCTCTTCTATCAGCAGTGCCCGTCCTCTGCCTTCATCACTTACAGTCAAAGCATGAGAGCTCATTAAGCGTTGCTAATTAATTTGTGAGTTGGCTATTTCCTGTTCAGACTGTCAACTAAGGAGGCAGCTGAGCGTCATCCCTGGAGCATGTGGCCATCTCGCCACCTCAGTGAGGAAAAGGCTTTCACCAAAGGAACTGTCACCCCCTCCTTGCCCGTGATGTCACCAACAGCTCCGTCACCGGGACCCCGTCACTGCTGGGCTGCGCAACCCTCACCGCACCGGCACGTTTGTGGTGTCTCTGGCACCCGTCTCCGCTCACAATCAACCAGTGCCGGCTACTGGCCCGGGCCCTGGAGGTGCCACTGGAACTGCTGGTGATCCCATCCTGGACACGGGCTTCTGCTGAGCTCCGCTCTCAGTTTCTTCTTGTAATCCTCTTGCTGCTGGCTTTGGTTGCAGGTTCTTCACCATTCGTATCGACATCCTGCTTCTAGACCACAACTAGAAAAAACTCTGGGGTGGTTCCTGCTACCTCAAGGTCTCCTGAAGTACAAGCCCACGGATTGTTTCCATTTCTCCTGGTACCTTCTTGAAAAAGCGCAGCACGTTTGTAAGGCCCTCCTGGAGACAGGCTCAAATAGTACTTCACAAAATAGCAACTGCTACAGCCGTTGTTTATATAAAAGAAAACACTTCTACTGTGGAGGCAATTTTGCCCTGGATAAAGACAGCAGCGAAACCTAAGTGTTTAAATGCAGTGCAGACTTGTATGGAAAGAATCTGCCCACTGGCCAAGGCTCTGAGAAACATATTAGTTGCTAAAACAGTTTGAAAAATTCAGATGTTGAGATTTCTGCTGGTGCCATCCACGGCTTCTAGCACCCAGAGTATTCCCGATGGCACCGAGGGGAGCTGGGGCACTTGGAGGGCAGCTCCTCTGCAACATGTGAAAATGCAGAGACCCCCATTCAGCTTTGCAAACAAGCCAAAGTTTGCTGGTTCAAGGTGTACAGTCATTTCAGAGGTAGTTATTAAAAATAGTATTTCCTTGACAAGATTGTTCTCGGTGTCACAGCGTTTCGGGAAGTCCGTGTGGTTCCTACGGGCAGGTCCTGGCATGAATTTCATTGTGTTCCCCTTTCTCATGGAAATGGCAAACACGTTTCCAGACACAGCTCTGCCAACACCCCGTCAGCAGCCTCCATCCCCTCATCACTATTTCAGACTGGGGAACGCTCACACCTTGATTTTTAGGAATGAAATGCCTAAAAATCTAAAGAAATTGTTTCTGCCTCAATATCATAACTGTTGTCCTACCTGATAAATCTTTCCCTGATGTTTAAATGCACAGTATTGTAATAACAAACACACAAACAAACAAACAAAAAGCAGCCCATTCTGCTCTGAGCAAGAGAAATTACTTCCAAGGGGGGTGATTGGAGGTAAGTGGTATTTGTGTACTTAGGTGGCATCTGGTTTTATTGGGCGGTGCACTGAGCCACGCACTCGATAACTTGCATCACCGTATGATTCATCCTATCATCTGACCTTCATCTAGCTGCTGGTCTGCTTTTATTTCCTCTGCTCCCTACAAGTTACAGTAAAGGAAAATCTTCCTGTCTTTCACAGACAAGGCTTCCTTTCATTCCAGGAAGACTGTGAATGGTTGCACTTTTAGCAGTAAAAAAACCCCAACCGGTTCAGACCTCTCCTGGAAGAGCACGGGATGGACTAACACTCCCCTCTCCTCTCACTTCACCCCCAGACACCATGTGCATTCCAGGAGCTGCTGTGTGTTAGTCACAGCCTCCCCTCCTGGGTGAAACCCCTGCGAGGAGATGCTGCCGAGCCTTGGGATGGGGTGAGGGGGTTTGCAGTGAGGATCCTCCCTGTTTTGTGCCCAAAGGAGAAGTGAGTGGGTCTTCCTGCCTGCTGGGAGG
>JAHREE010000102.1:900530-951562 GCA_033628505.1 Tringa tobata | reverse complement strand
GCTCCGCGGCGGGGCCGGGCCGGCGCTGCCGGGCGGGGGAGGCTCGGCCGCTCGCCCCGCGTTGTTGCGGTGTCCGGGTGTTCCCGGCCCGCCCGGAGGCATCGCCCCCCGCCAGCCATTTCCCGGGAGTTCCGGACCTGGAGGAGCAGGGGAATAGAATGAGCTCTCCGGTGGACCCCAAGATTAAACAGGCTTTGCGGAAGAAACCAGCAGAGAGGACTCCGGAGGTAAGGGGGCTGCGGCTCCTCGCCCGCTCCGGCTTTTCATTTGTTTGTCTTTAGTTTTTCCTTTTGAGTTTTCCTGGGATTTATCCGCGTTCCGCCGGGCTCTCTGCCCGGTGCGGGGTTTGCCCGCCGCACATCCCCGGGCCGGCGCTCACAAACCGCTTCTGCTTAGAGTTGGGTTATTTATTTATTTCTGCTTTCCCGAGTCGGACCTCTCGAGACCAAGAGTCTTTTTAAACGTCCAGGAACGCGCTGGGCATGGGCATAAGGCGCTTTATGAACTAATTCAGGCAAGAAGAAGAAGAGACAGATCACTGAAAAGTAAAATTAGGCATGTTTTAGTGATGCAAAACTTCTGGGAAAAGTTAGCGAGCTGAGAGACTTTGCTTACCTGTACAGTGATGCAGATTTAAACAAAACCAAACTAATTATGCTCTACAGACTTCATAAAGAGATGTTTCTCTAGTGAGTGGGAGTACAGAAATGTGTGAGGCTGGTTAGCTACAATAAAGTGCATTTTTCAATTAACTGCCTTCTCTGTCCCTTCCCCACAAGGCAGCCTGTAATCAGCCATGTATTTTTTGGGAATGGTAATGTCATGGAGCCTTAACTAAATAATGAAATGTGTTTGATAGCATTTTCATTTCATTGAAAGGCTGATCAGAGTTTGGTTGCTTATCCTGGCCTTTTTTTTGTTTGTTTCCCTTACTGTGATTTTTTTTCTTTAAATTTTTTTCAATATGCTCTGAAGAATCAGTGGTATGAAATGATCCGCTCTTGAGTTGGTCCCTTTGAGACCGGGAAACATCTGTTCTCCCTTGATACTTCCCAGGGAGCAGAATGTCCTGCCTGGTTTTCCTTATATGTTAATTATCAAAAGGCTTCTCGTGGAGAACTGCTGGAGAGTGTTTCAGGGGATGTCTGAGCAGGACACAGACCCCAATTCTCCTTCCAGTCTGTCTTCTAAGTGCCTGAAATACACACGTTCAGTCCTGGTGTTTACTCGCCTTGGGATACCTGATACATTCCTACTTGCATCTCTGCTCCCTAAATTAATGATGAGGCAGTCTCTATGAAAGAGCAGTCTCTCTGTTCTTTCTGTTTTCTTATTTTTACCGCTCCGCTCTTGCTTCAGACCTTTCTTTCTCCCCAGCTGTAGTCTGCAGTTAGCAGAATTCCTTCGCCAGTGTGGTTTGCAGTGTTGGGCAACTGGGTTCATCACAGGAGTGTCATTCATGAGCTGACATACCGCGTGGGCTCGTCATGGCTTGGACTTTGGGGACCAGGTAGTCTGGCCTGGCCCCAAACATCTGCCCACTGCTGCTTCTTGCAATACCGACGGCTCACAGCTGTGTAGGGCCTCTTGTTCTTTAGGGTGTATCCCCAAATTTCCCCCCTGGCAATTGCCATGGAATTCTTTAGGATTGTCACCTTATTATCGCTAAAACTGCCTTAAAATAAATATATCACTTAACCTTGTAAGGTTAAACTGTCAGATTTCGTGTTGTCCAACTGCACTGGACCGTACTGGTGGGTTTGTGTTGGATCCGTGTCGATTCCCATTGAGACTGGCTGGCGTGAGGGTTGTGTGCAGGCTTGAATTTGCCAAGGTACCTCAGTTGTGGAGGAAAAAAGAAAAAAATCTAATGTTTGCTAACCTAACTAATGGCACCTCTAAAATTATTTAAAAAAAAAAAACAACACCTTAATTCCCTTGTTAATCTGGCCCTTTTTTGGCAGGCACTTAGAGACATCGCACAGCGAGACTACTCGTGATTAAAGTTAAATATGTACTTAAAACTTGGCAGGATTGGGGCCTCTGTTCTTCTTGCCTGTTGCTGAGTGGATAATTACAGTCAAATCACTTTTGTTTTTCTGGGGATACTTTTGTTTATATACATTTGGAAACTGACCTGCTTTCGAGAAAAGCCCGTCCCTGTGTGTCTGGGGGAATCTCCTTTCTGGCTCTGTGTTACCTGTTCAGACACAAAGCAAAAAATTGAACCCACGGCCAGACGCTGCCAGATTTCCCAAACATATGTCCCAAGATGTGATGACAGATGGATATAGGGTGATAAGGGAATTGGAGGAAACAATCGCAATATGTTTTTTTTATTTTTAATTTACTTTTATTATTTTAAATCCTGCTAAGCATCCTGACTTGTCAACTTCTTTTCCTGTCGGCAGCAAGACGTAGGTCAGGGAAGTCAAAACCTGCTTAGCGCAGCCGTTGGGCTCAGAACACCCCGGTTTTGGGTGTTTGAGCTGGTGACTCCTCTCTTGAAGCATCCAGATGTGCACAGACAAAAAGGTGGCTGCCTTTCTCCCCTCCCACCCTGGTGGAAAAGGTATCATCAGCTCCTCCCACATGAAATCAGCTGCATGGGGCTGCTCCTGCACTTTGACTGCATTTTTATACAGGAAAACCCCCCAAATTCCCCAAACCATGATTGGTATTTTATGATGAGCCGAAGCCACAGGAGTTTTGAGTGCTTTCGGTCCCTTTTTACCACCCCCACCCCTATTTCTGATCCTGCAGTTTATGTGAGCAGTTTACCTGGGTATTACAAATTACAGGGTTGGGGCTGTGCTGATTAGTAGCATGGTCTGGTGCCTCATAACTATCATCTGTACAGCAGGCTCTGGAAAAATACAGATAAATCATCCACACGTTGAATTTTGCCTAGGAGTGGTGCCATTATTCATATGATTAGGATTTTTAGGACTTTTTCTTGACAAAGTGTTTTAATTTCTAAGATCTAAGGAACTAAGCAGGGAGATATTACAGTATTTTTATAATTTCCTTACTTTGGGGAATTATCGCCATGGTGTGCTCAAGTAAAACTTTTAATTCTTGATGCTACAAATATTTTTGTTTGGAAAAATCTCTGTTAGGGCAAGTTTTCAGTGTTGTGGTAACATTCCAATGTTTGCCAATTGTTAAAGTGTGTAAGTTATGCATATTAGACATGTACACACTTGATTTTTTTTTTTGGTTGTTGTTGCTCAGATACTTCATGTGTTATAATCTTTAATTTATTTGGCGGGGGAAATTATTTTGATGAACTCCTGGAGATTGTAGAGCATTTAATGATGTATACATTTTTATGTAATTGCTGTTCTGTTACCCCATTTAGAAACTTTCTTCGGTACAACCCAAGTCTGGGAAATCTTTTGAATTTTGTTTTTTCTTTCTGTTTATTTCTTTCTTCCCTCTGCCCTAGCACATCATAAAGTTGTGCAGGAGTGATGCGAGCTGGCCTGCCTCGTGGAAGGTGTTTCAGAGTATTTTCTTGTGGGCTGAATCCTGTGTCCGCGGTGGATTTCCCACCCTGGGATGCGAGTCCCCCTGGGGTATGACTCAGGACTGGTTGGTGACATAGATGGGCTGTGACCCTGTGCTGACACTGCCCGTAAATCTGTGTCTGTCGCTCAGGTTCAGCCTGAAAGTGCAGAATTTGCCAGGGTTCTGTCAGATGTTAGTTCCGATAACAGATTATCATAACAAATCATCTCTTCTGTGTGCACCCTCTTGTCAGATGGAGGAAACCTTTGCAGTAATTGGACACTTAATCGCTTAAAAAAATCATACCTATATTTAAAATACAGCATTTCATATACTTGTTTAATATTTTAATATCAGCATTTGTCTTCCAGGATTATGCTGATGTCTGCGGTGTTAGATGGGGGAGTATTTATTCATGCAGATCCTCTAGTTCTTGCAGGTTGGGAATATGAGATTTCCCTGCTTCCGTGCAGAGTTTTATCTTTGTCTTGCACATCATCCTGCCTGTTTCTTGTGTCACAGGTAGGGATGTTAAATTAGTAAATTGGGAGTATTTTAATAGAGGGAAATAATTTGTTCAAAGCAGTAGGAGGGAGGGACGAATGTTTCTGGCACCGTGTCTGCTCTCTCATTAAAGGTTTAATTTTTTGAGGCCCAGAATTCCTTATCAGATCCATACAAAGGCTGTGAAGTTAGTCTTTTGGGGAGTGGTTTAATGCCTACCACAGATAAGGTCTCAGGGGCTGATAGGACAAAGTAGCAAATGATCATGTTTCTTTTTATTTCTCTTTCCTCTTTTTTTTTTTTATTAAATTTTTCCCCCTCCCATGAGCATGCTCTTTTCTTTTTTTAATCGATCCTTTTCCCATCATAGTCTCCCTTTAGTTCTTCACGACTTTGTTCTAGACAGTATTTCCTTTCCGTGGCTCAGAAAGCTTTGCCTTTATTGGACTTCAAAGGGCAGAGTTTATTTTTATTCTCTAAGCTCTTGTATTTTCCTATCTTTGTACTATGTCTTGTTTCAGTAATTCTCGATTAATGTTAATTCAACTTTATTTGGCAATACTAACTCTTCCTCCTCTTCCTGTTCCCTTTTTATTAATACAGTGGAAAGAGGAAAAAAACCTAATTTGCACAATTGTGTTATAAGAGTGTCTGCTGTTTGGAGTGTGTGTGATGCTTCTTGACGGCTCACATCTAGAGAAAGAGATCTGCGTGAATCTAAATCATGCACAAATAGTACATTGATGGGCATTATAAAATGGCTGTAATAAATAAAATAAATTATTGCTGACAGCATAACAAAGGCACTCTTGTACTGTAGCACAGCTGAGCCAAACAGGAGAACATCTGCTTCTTGTTTCCAGAAATAACTGGTATTTTGAAGTGGGTTTTTTCATCCTTTTAATAATTTTCTGTAAACTCAGTAGGTGAAACGGGGGCTTAGGCTTTGTTAAAATCCATTGTTTCTGTAGTTAGCAGTGAGCTTTTAGCAGTGTTAATGTAACAATGGTGTTGGGTTTGGAGAGCCATTTAACGTAATCAGAATTGTAGAATCACTACAAAAATCTAGATGCTTGCAATTATCTTAAAGCTGAAAAGAAACTTGTATTAAATTAAGTTGCAGATGCTGATTTGTATTTAATAAAAATTCCTTACTGTTAGTATGTGGGCCTCTGAAACAGGGAGAGAGGAGTGATGGAAACCTGACTCCTGCCATAATTTTCTACTACCTAACCTCTGTCTTACGTTCCCATTCCCATTTTTTTTTTGTTAGTGATGGATTCTTCTGTAGCTGATGCTCTATAAGACTTTGTGGGGTGAGTAACAATCCCGGAGCTCTCGAACTGAAGACAACCAGCAGTTCCCTGCT
This sequence comes from Tringa tobata, assembly GCA_033628505.1. Classification (NCBI taxonomy): domain Eukaryota; kingdom Metazoa; phylum Chordata; class Aves; order Charadriiformes; family Scolopacidae; genus Tringa; species Tringa tobata. The sequence goes on along the minus strand of JAHREE010000102.1, from coordinate 946,179 downwards.
GTGAAATACTTGGGGTTGTCCTGTAGCTCTGTGCTTTGGTGTTTTTACCTCCCCAGACCGTACATCAGAGATGAACAGACCGGTGGTACCTGACTTTTATCCCTTACATGGCAGAGATTTGGGTCCTGTGCTTGGAAGAGACCTTTAAAGTCTCTGTATTGGTTATCACTGGGTGATAACCAAAGCCATTGCGAACACGTAGTGACGTGCCTGCAGTTTACTCCTAATAAATTCCTGGCTGGGTCGTTGTGTACCTTATGCAGATTGCCTTTCGGTACTCCTATGCCCACAATTATTATTTACAGTTACAAGAACATAAAACCTCCTAATATAATTATGAATACTTTATAAGCAGTCCTGTGGAGGCGACAGATAAGAGTTTTATTTTAGTTCTGTATGACTGAAAAATCAAATGCAGAAAAATAGGTTGTTTTACTAGCAAGAATGTTGACTAACAGCAACTTTAGAGAAAGACTGGAGGGTACCTGCACTGCGGTGCCACGCGCTGCTTCGTTCACACCATATTCTATCAGCATCTCTCTGAGACTAGGAAAGACCTAAATTGTGAGATTTCCTTAAATATTAAATTAGTCTCTTTAAATTCAATGTCTTGTAAAACTTTTTTCTTTTTATAGCCCTCTAGTAAAATTAAAGTTCAGAACAGTGATACCTGAGGAGTGACAGGCTGGATATCTTATTGGTGGCTGACAGCTCTTAAGATTGTTTGGGTCTTATTGATAAGCAGAATATCGTTTCTTTGTTAATGAAGCAGGTCCTGAAATTCTTTATTACTTCTAATGAAACAATAACAATAAACTAACCTACTGTCATCCTCCTGTGCTTCCCTGCCACGTAGCTTCTGTTGAAGGTAAAACAAAACCATATTTCATTAAATTCATGTATTTATCTCATGATAAATACAGCATTGACAGTTTGGGAGGATTGTCTAACAAGTCTCAGTTTTAGGAGAGCTGCATCTACTCAGCCTCCAGCTTGATGATTTTGGAAGGTTTTAGTCCTTACATCTTCTTCTGTTGTGTTTTCTAAGAGTGCTTTGGGTGGGAAGTTGTATCTTACTAATTTATTTCTTAATACAGTGTAGTATCATGGGTCTTCATCTCAATTAGACCTGTGGTTTTCCTGTAATAAAGCCAGGCATGCAAACTCTTGTCCTGCCTCACTAAAATGCTTCTTGATAATTCATTTTCATAAACTTTGTATTTGCCCCTTGTTGTCTGAGGTGATCAAGAATGATGTTCTTTGATAGACAGGTCTCAATCTTTTATTAAAAGAATTCAAATAGAGCCCAGTCGGTGCACGTTTGCTGGTAGTTGATCGATCTTACTCAGCGTCCCTGGGAAAGCAGTGCGGGTAAAATGTGGTGTCCTCCTCCCTGAGACTGGGCAGGGTCAAATCTCTCTTCTGGGTAATTAAAATTAACCTCCTTTTGCATTATTAATCTGTGGCTGATCATAGGTTCATCTTCAAATTCACAAGGTCTTATTTGAAATTGGTGATATCTGGCTATTTTACTGCAGTTTTCATTGCCATGTGGACGCTGCTCCGCGCTCGTGCCGTGCGGTGGATTTCCCTGTTTTCTTGGCCAGAAGCGCTCGACAACCTGGCATATGTTTCAGTACCCAAATAATTCAGATCATCACTTAGTTGGAACCTTAAGTACAACACACTTTCTGAAGCTGAAATCAGTCCTAAATTAGTTGCACTTAAAAAAAAAATAAAATCCATCTGTTCTTTCAAATGAACCAAAATACAATATTGGAGAACTTATAACCAAATGTTAATATATGTAAATATTCAGCTATAAGAGCTTTAGTGTCTGTTTTGGGAGGGTTTTTTTGTTTGTTTTTGACCAGTTTTTTGAGCTTGTTTTCGTTGTGCTTTCAGCAGCAAGACTGAATGTGTTGCTCGTATTCCTCTTTTGATTATTTATGTCTCAGAGATACAAAAAAGGTTGTGTTGAGCCTTGGACAAGGAACCACGTTCACATCGGAGGGTTCTGGTTTGGCTGTTCGGCAGCCGTTGTCTGTCTGGGATACCTGCAAGGAAACTTTCCTAGTAGTTCACAGAAATAAATATTTTTTTCCAGCTTTTTTAACAGTTAGGGCCTGTTGAGCTCAGTCAAATATAGATTCATGGTTCCGACCAAATAAATCAGGTTTCAGGGCACTGTTTTAGCTGCGAGTACATACACTGGCTTTACTGAAGTGTCATTGGCAAATAGGTTTTTCTTAAATTTAGATTCTGTCTAACAAAGTTTCCTTGTTCAAAAAAAATTAATATTAAACAAGTAGAGAAAAATAGCATGAATGTTGCTAGGTGGGTGAGATTTTTGGGTTTAGATTCTGTGTCCCCATTAACCCATATGGTGGGTAAGGGTGTCCAAGACTGTCCTGGAAAGGAAAATTTGGGCTGGAGTAAAGTGGGGTAAAAAAACCCTCAGGTGGAAACAAGGAAACATTGAGACTCTTGAGGTGCCCTGAAGTAGGTGTATGGATTCTCCTGGTAAATTCGTTTTGCAAGAGCGTTATGAACCAAAGCTTTTTAAATATAATAATAAAAAAAAAAAAAATAGTCAAAACCAAACCCAGAAGAACCTCTTTCCCCAAACCATTTCATTCTTTACCCTTCAGGTTGGGTGAAATGCCAAAGAAAGTAAACTTGCAATAAAAACTTGGAAAAGTAAATTAGACTGAACATTGACTGTTCCTCACCCAACACAGTGCTAATAACCTGGGGATGTTCTTAGAGTTCTTCCCTCTAAAGGCTGCCCCGTGCTGGTTTCTGGCCTCCCTGGCAGCTGAGGTGCAATCAAGGCTTTTTCCTTGGTTGAATAGATACCTGAGGCTTCTGTCGTTCTGGTGCAGAGTAATCAGCATCACTCCTGGAAGGGTCCCAGTTGCTGGCTTGGTGGGATGTGTTAAAACTGATTAGGATCATGCTGGTTTCCGAAGCATCGCTCTAAAATACGGGTCTGGGAAGGGTCCTTGGGGCTGTGTTGCTGTGTTTCCCAGCCTGGACAGAGCCTGCAGTGGCTTCTCGAAGCAGAATGTCCCAGTCTCCGCCGGTGTGAACCTCTGTAGACTTTAACCTCTGCCCGGGCTGATGCTGTGTGGGATTATTTTACCTCTTTAGCTGTGTAGGAACAGAAGTGTACAGATGTTTCCCTTATGACAAGTGATGCTTTTTGGTTTCGTGTACAGAATTGGAAGGGTTATTATAAATTACGTGCTCTGGCCCTTTCCTCCTACCTGTCTCGCTCTGCTCAGTACCCAGCCAGAACCAGCTTCGTTTCATAGAATGGTTAGAGTTGGAAGGGACCTTAAAGACCACCCAGTTCCATCCCCTGCCCTGGGCAGGGACACCTCCCACCAGACCAGGTTGCTTCAAGCCCCATCCAACCTGGCCTTGAACCCCTCCAGGGATGGGGCAGCCACAGCTTCTCGACTTCCAGCTCCTGCTCTTGGGTCCTGAGGTCCTGACTAATGTGATTCCTTCATGTAGAGTAAAGTCTGCTATAAAGAACGTGGATGCATTAAAGAGAAATTCAAATTACAGTGTGCTAATAACTCTGTGGACAATGGCTCATGTGTATTGGCATTGTTTGCAGAAAGTTCAGGGTTTATGCTGGGTGAGTCACCAAGTTACACATGACGAGGTGAAAAGCCGTTTCCCTGTCCTTGTTTGTCTACTGGAAGTGATTTCCAATTCTGATTCATTAAAACAAAGCGGTGAGTAGGAATGTGGTTCTGTTATGGGATACTGCTGAATGGGTGTCTTCAAGCCTTGCCTTGGCCCTTGGAAAGGTGGAGTGCTCCTGTCTGGGAGTGCGAGCCCAGCTCTCCTGAAGACAGGAGCACAGTTAGGTCCAGCTGAGACATAGCCTTGGGAGCATGAAAAATGATATTAAACTGGTAAGCAGTTGTGTGCTGCCTGGTCTTGTGGCTTCAAGCACTTTTGTGTCTAAACGTTGGTGGAATTGTCGAATCTGAGCATCCCAATCAAGTGTAAGGAACGCATGGTATCTCTTGTGTGTGTAGTTACACAGAGAAGTCAGAGGCTGTTGCCTCATCTTACCTGCTCCTGCTTGTTGGGATGCCTTTGTGGGAAGCAGGGCCACAACAAAAGCAGTAACAAAACATTCTGCCTTTGTAATTTGTGTGTCAGTGTCGCTTACTTTCTGTGTCTGCGTGCTTATGAGTGCACTGCACATCTTGTGTACATGATCTTTAGGTATCTGTTCTGGAAGACATATATATAAAATAAGGATTTTAAAGGAAATTCTATTCTAAGACAGTCTTACATGTATGAATCTTGTATAGGAGCAAAAAAGACGACCATGTGCCTGTGTTGCTGGTTCTTAAAATTGTAGAATCATAGAATGGTTAAAGCTGGAATGGGACCTTAGGGGACCATCCAGTTCCCCCGCCCCTGCCCTGGGCAGGGACACCTCCCACCACACCAGGTGGCTCCAAGCCCCCTCCAACCTGGCCTTGAACCCCTCCAGGGATGGGGCAGCCACAGCTTCTCTGGGCAACCTGGGCCAGGCTCTCACCACCCTCACACCACAGAAGTTCTTTCTCGTATCTGATCTAAATTTCCCCTCTTTCAATTTAAAACCATTACCCCTCATCCTATCACTGCACTCCCTGATAAAGAGTCCCATTTTCTGCGGATGAGAGGGTGCTCGGGGGTCTTCTGCTCCAGGACCTGGGGAGGGACATCCCCTGGGGAGTGATGGCAGGTGATGTCTGTACTCACCTTCCCTTGGCCTGAAAGAAATTGAGTATTTTGTGTCATGCTTTAATGTTTCCAGAGTCTGGTGTGTGTAGGAACAGCTTTGTCTTTTTTTTTTTTTTTTTTTTTTTGGTGCTGGTGTTGCTGCCGGTGAGGCACAATGTGCTGACAGCTCTCACTGCTTTGTGCTTCTGGTCTGTCCCGACAGACCCCAGGAGGAGCTCCTACCCCAGTGAGGCTTCTGCTGGTCAGAGGGAGACTTGCTGGTCCTTTTGGTGGCCTCTGCTTTGACTTGGGCTGTGCCAATGCTGTTGTGTCCCTGCCTTTTGGGGTGTCTCAATGTGCAGTCCCTTGCTGTGTAGCAGCAAGCTCTCAGGGGCCTGTTGGGATGTCCTGAAAGGGATGCGCATCCTTCCTGTCCTTTTTATTTAATTATTTGTTGCAAGAAGCTGGCTTTAGAAGATGCACTCGGTGATTCTAGGGTTTTCTGGCCTGACAACATAGTTGTCGACAAGGCTTTTGTGTCTGGGAAGTTATTGTCAACCAGAAACTTGCTGTTTTCGATGCGTGGTTGTCAGACTATGCTGGAGGCTCCCACAGACAGTATTTATGGATCTCTTTAAGCTGTTGGCCAGAGAAACCGTAACTAAAGACCAGAGATCACAGCAGCCTGTTTCATGATAATCTTCACAGTAAATAGAGGATTTAGAGCTCAACAGATGTGATTGTGCAGACTGCGTCACACATTTTTATTGATCTAATATTTTGAGGCCTAGTTATCTAAATTATGATGGGGTGGCGGTAAATTTAACTTGTGGGAGGTTGAAAAATGACTCCTATTTCCTGAATGTTGGTGTCACAGAGGACTCTGGGTCCTACGGGAGCAGCTGCGGGACCTGGCACGGCGGGAAGATGCCCCAGGAGTCATCAACAGGGAGTCTCCGTGTCTGTACTCCCGTCTAAGGTCAAGCTGGTGACAATTTAGTATGTAACTTTCCAGTATCAAGCTCTTTTTGGTCATTTTCAGAAGGTACTGAGCCTTCTGCCTCATCAGATCCTTAAACCTCGTTAAAGGAGCAAATGAAATTAGAGTGAATCGGGACAGCTTTTTGCCAGTCATCTTCCAGGTGGCGAGTAAAGTGTTCTTGCTCTAAGATGACTTTTCCTATTCTTGCTTCCAATTACTGTTCCTGAAAAACTGGTTTTTCATTTTAATGGCAGCTGTGACAGCTCTGAGAGTGAAACCAGAAATTATGATGGAGTCCTGGAATTCTTTATTGGAACTTGCTTCCTGTGGTGTATACTTTTCCTCGTGCAGTGGGGTCATGCACTTAATTTCATCTGTGCAGTGATAATTTAACTAAAAGTTTTCATTGACGAATTAAAATTTAAGTCTGGTGTGACATTTCCCTAAAATCGTGTTTTCTATTGTGTTATCTGAATTTAAAGAGTGAATTTTAGGGACTTCTGAGGTAGTAAGGGTGTGTTTTACAAAACTAAAAGACAAACCCAGTGCCTCGTTACTGACCTTGCACTAAGAACTCCTTGGAGATATCAGAATAGTGAAGAAGGGCGAGAGAAGGGTGTGGAAGGGGGTGGGAGAGAACTGCGTGTTCACTTGCCATTCAGAAAAGTTGCCAAATGGAAGAAAAATACATTTGTTTTCTGCTTTTGTTCTCCAAAACTGCAAAGGGTGGAGGGCAACCAGTCAAGATGTGTAGGTGTTAAATTCCTTCTAGAAACAGTATTAAAGCCCCAAAACACCATACTGATTAAAAGTAATAATAAAAGTAATAACTTTAATAATAATTTTAACGTACTTTGTGTAAGATTTACAGAGGAGTTTTCCTGTAAAGTTTATTTTGACAAAACCAATTCTTATGTCACTTTGTCTAAGGAGAACTGGGTATCAGTTTATAGCACAGATAAGAATAGTAAAATAATATTCAGCCTTAACTGCAGTTAAGCCTGCCCCGTGCCCGCGCTCCCATCACAAGGGTGTGAGGAGCTGGCAATCCTTGGGTGGAAACAAATCTCTTGACATTCAAAGGTGGCTTGTGATGGTCTTGTCCATGGCGAAAAAGCCACACACTTGTGAGGACTGTGCATTCTGGATGAACCTCCGTTTGCAGGGTTTATCCTCCCTCCCCCAAGCACATCCGAAAATGAGTTTTCCTTGAGAAACGTGTTGGAGAAGGGATCTGTAAAGGATGTCAGAGCTCTGATGCCCTTCCTTGTAAGAGACCGTTGCTGTAGAACAATTTTGCTTGTGCCAGTAGTGCCAGACAAGCGATTTCTAAAATGAGGAGGTCATCTTATTCCAATGACCTCAGGCTTAAAATTTAGAGGGTTTTCCTTTGTTTGATGGAACTGTGATACACCCTTCTTCCTCTTTTGATGATTTCAGTGCAGTATTTTGGAAATACCCTTAGTTCAGGGAAGCACACGCAAATTACTTAGCATTCTGCATCTGGTTTCTCTGGGTTCCTTAGCTCTGCTAATTATTGGTTATCTTTTAGTGTAGAGAGTCGAGCAAATTCTTGCTGAATTAGAACAAAAATAACTGCCTTAAGGGATTCCCTCCTTGTAATCTTTTTGTGCCTGATTAAAGCATTGACATTTAAGCTGTCCATCCTCTGTAGACTGATTAAAACCAAGCCTCAAATGTTGGTCCTCCTGGTCTGGAGGGAAAGAATTCTTGTGGTGTGGTAGTGTGTTGTGTTGCAGGCATGTGCAGTTTGGCCTTTTGGTCAAATAAGAATTCCTACAACGAGAGAGTTCCAGAGCTGTCGTAATATTTTTCACCTTGACAATTTGAATTTGAAAGAGCTGGAGAGTGAGGTCTCCTTTGTAAACTGTATTGTGTAGGTGATGGGATCACTTCTGCTGTTAAATGTTTACCCTGGGAGTCATGCTTTCCTGTGGCCGCAAGATATTGCAGGCTATCTAGGGAGGACATTCTACTTAAAGCTGATTTACTTCAGCCAGTGTTCTCAGGGTTCTGTGTAACTTTATCCAGTAGACAGTAGAAGTAGAAGTTGTCTTCCCAACTGCTGCAGAAGGAGTTTCTGTTCCTGTTTCCCATTTGAAGTAGGAAGGAAACTGGTAGTCCTATGTTAGACTGCTGACCTCTCATCAAATCTGTTTGTTACTTCCATTTGCATTGGATGGTGATGCTTCCTTCAGCAAACTCTTCCGTAGACACTGTTAAATGTGACTTACAAGGTGCTCGGTGGAGTCTTCAAAATGTGGTCGTACCTCCTAACTGATGGATGGTCTTAATCCAGCTGGCATGATTGTTATCCTAACGATCTATGAGCTTGCGTGTTGATACCTGTTGTGTCCTCCTGTGCCGTTGGGTTGCACTCTTGGGTGGAGTTTACAGCTCAAGAGAGGGACCATGTGTTGTTTTATTTCCCCCTGTACATATTAGCTAAAAGAAGGGGATTATTGTGTATCACAGACCAAAAGTTAACAGATGCTGCATAACCAGAGTTGATCACAACCATGTCCTTAAGAAAAGCTGAGAATTAGGGCTCTCAAATCCAGCAAATCTGGCTACATAGAATTTGGAGATCGTAGAGTTCAGTGTCGTGAACAGTAACATTTCTTTGATTTTTCCTAAGCTCTAGTCAAACATTTATGTATTTTCATGAAATAATTACATAGCTCTTGCAGTTGTGAATGCTGACATACTAAAGTGAGATGCTTTAGGAGGTCTTCCCCTCCTTCTGACACTTGCACAGGGTGCCCCAGTAAGTGCTGTGGTGAACTGGCTACTTGAGCAAGAGACCAATACACTCCTAATGCACTGCTTTTCAAGAAAACCCACAGCAACTGTGTCTTAATTTTCCGTATTATTGTGTAAAATGTCTGAGGTGCAATAGCAGATCCTTCTGTTTCTCCTGGGGGGGCAGGCTGGGATCTAGACTGTAAGTTCTCCATGTCCATAGTCACAAACGTGACCGACCAGAGATGGTGGTGGTGTAATCTCTGATTGCAGCATTCTGCTGCTGGGCCCACACTCTGCCTTTCGTCACCCACTTACGGATCTTCTCCTTTAATGTAAGCTGATGAGTCAAAAGCTCGAGTCTCAAATGAATGCATTGCATTGCTGTGTATAAACCAAAGTTTGATAGTCAGATTAAGTTTAGTATTAGGGCTTTTTTTTCCTTCATCTTTAGTGAGTAATTGTAGTCTTGCTCTCTGAAAGCAGAAGTCATCTTTTTAGATGAAACACCGATTCGTTTAAAAGCAGGTTTATTGTGCCGCCGTAGAGGCTGTGGTTGAATAACACTGGAAGAGCGAGGTGTTGGAGGAATCTCTGGCATGTTGCGTTACAAATTAGTGTTGATCGTGGTTTCAGAGGAATGAGAAAGTTGAGATGGGCTTGTTTTTAGGTCTGTATTCAAAGGTAATTATAGCTTCTTGAAGGTTTTGGCCTTTCTAAGGATGGAAAGGAGGAGAAGAGGTTTCCATATCATCTCATATACTACAACCCAACTGAAGTAGCCTGTGTCTCGTGTGTAATCAATTAGTACCCATTGGATTTAGCACAGAGGTGGAGAAGGCAGCTGCTCTTGTCTGTAGCTCTGTGGACGTTGGTCATGAAGTGTGTTGCTCTTTGGAAAGCGGGTACCTGGTGGGAGGCTCAGAGTTTGGAGCTAGAAATTCCTCACTAACACCATTATCTCGTGGTTTACTCAGTCCCTGACAGTACACTCCTTTGTTGTTTCTCCTAATGTTGAAGCTGTTAATTTTCTTAATGAGGATTATTCCCTTTGTATCATTGTGTCAACGATCAATTGTAATTACTAGGGAAGTGCACAGGTAGCTGTACCTCTGACATTTATGTTGATTTGATTTCAAACTTGAAACCTGTTAGCCTAGATATATGAATACATATAATAGACTATAACTCCTCAGCTTGGATCCATAAAGTGCTTTGTGGTTTAGTGGTGAGAAATACAAAAGTAGATCTTACAACAGTGGCAGGGTGTCAGTTTTTAGAGTTCTGCTGGGGTGGTTTGCATGGGAGCAGTAGGGTAAATCTAGCTTGTGTTTTTTTGCTACAAGTGAAGATGCAAAGAGCTACTGACAACACTTTTCTCTTTGGTAAAGTAGATATAGATCTATCTATCTATATATATAAACTTCTATGTGTTTGCCGATATATGGATATACATGTAGACAGGCATGTTAGCATTTCTCTGCCTGTAAAAGGATGTTGTGGTAGTAGGAGAATTTAACTGTGGGAATCTGCATTGAGAGAACTTACAACTTCTCTACAAGATACAACCTCTGGTAATTACAGTAACTTTCCTGGATTGCTCTGTTTGGTAGTGCTTGGGTACCCCAACACCAGGATGCAGGAGGAATTATGAGTAAACGTGTTAGTTGTCCTCTACAGGAATTCCTTCGTCACTTCCAATGGCATTATTATGGGAATAAAATAGCTGGAGCCTGATTTTTCTTTTTTCTTCCAGTGGTTTTATTGAAAAAGCTTGTAGGAGAGCTTTACTTTTGTTTGGTATTTTATTCTCAAGTTGTAATCTTCTCATTCACATTTTTTTTTCTAGTGTGCTAGTGTATCATCACCAATGTTGAATGAAAACACAGAATATTTCAGTGTGGTGACTAACATCTTACTGATGCACCAAAAGGTTCTGAGACAGTTTGTAGGGCTGTGTATTCCTTTCCATTACCTGGATACTGAGTGGGTGACTTAAATTACAACATTGATAAGAAATCTCATTTAGCCTTTGCTATTATTTATTAAGCAGGACTTAATTTCCTGACAGACGTGATCTTTGCTTGCTTGAATTCACAAAAAAATATTAAATGATGCACTGCAAAATCAAAAATGTGCCATTATAAAAATAGCAATATTCTTATCCTTTTGTATAAAAAAACTTGATGATTAATATGGTGGAAACAAGCTGCAGGAAAGTGTTTTTTTGCCCGTTCGTCTTCCACTGCTCGAGATACCTGTTGGAAAGGAGCTGTAGTTACGGGACCTCGATGGGGATGTTCTCTGGCTGCAAAGCTCCCTTGGGCAAAGCATGGTGACAATGAGCGAGGAAAGTCCTTATGATGTGGTGTGTTTGGGTCTTAAACAGGAATCAGCAGTTGCTTAGTGCTGGGTTTGGGGGGTGGGAAGCAGGGAATAATGGTTTTCAGAGTAGCACGTCCTCCTGCCTTTGTATATGTTTTTATTGGGTGTTTGTCTGTTTATCTACTTACCGCTCTTCTTGTACGGAGCTCACTCTGTGGGACCACTTTGTGTTTGGGTGGATGTCATTGCCTGTGTCTTCCTGCAGCACCCGTCCTGGAGCTAGTTAGGTAGGCTTTAGAACAGTAAAAAAAGTTTCAGTAAAAAACTACTTTGAATCTCCATTGTGGTGTGGAGTCCAGGTCCAAGAGAGAGGAAAGAGAACAAAACCTAGAGCGTTCCCTACAATAAGAGGAAAGTCATAAATGGGTGATGAACTCAAGACACTAAACACGACCAAGTTGGGTAGGGACATACTCCCAAGTTGTCATTACTGATAAGGGTAGAATTGACCTTTGGATCCTCCACCTCCTCTCTCAGCATCCTCCGGTTTCTGTACCAAATTTCTTATTAAATAAGAACCTACCTTTTTTCTTAGCGTGTTAGTGTTCTGACCTTTCTTATCACAATTCTTTTTTTTTTTTTTTTTGTTAAAAGGAAATTTCAGATGTTGGTACTTTCTTTCCAGCTTCTCTTAAAAGAGTAGGGAGTTTCTTTGTGAATTAGGCAATCTTGTGGTTTTGGGAGTTATGACAGAAAAGGTTTAATTGAAATATTGCTCTCTGGATGCTTGTCCCCGGGAAGGGAGCTTGTTAATCTTGAGAAGTAGTCAGCTGCTTGAGTAGCGAAGCGTTGATTGAACTGGAAGGCTGAAATTACCCTTTTTGCGTGTTGATTTTGGGTGACTTTTCATGAGCCTGGGTAAGGAGGCTGATTTTTATGGTCTTTGGTCCCTTACTGGAAAAATGTTTGGTATAAAATCCTGCCCTTTGGTAGTTGTAAGTGTTGAGATGAATTTTGGGTACTCTGAGCTTCCCATCCTGTTGAGCTCGAGGAGCTCAGTGTCTTCAAGGCAGCTTCCTTTTGGTTCTCTCCGATCGGCACCTAAGGCTGAAAGTTATATTTGAAACTAAGTAATGAGTGTCTGGGAACTGTATGGTAATGTTTCACTTGAGGATACTTCTTCATAGCTGTACTTTTGTTCTGAGCTGTGATAAAGGTCTGAAATGTGCTTCAAATATTCAACCCTCTCCGTACACTGCTGGCTTTGAAGCAATGACATTTGATGTTCCTGTCTCTCCAGTTCAGGGCCTTTGGTATTTCACTCTGCAAAATCAGCTTTTCCAAAGGAAGTTTTTTCTCTGGCGAAGTCAGGGTTCCAGAAATGCTGACTCTGTGTCATGAAACAGTAGTAAAAATAATAGAAAATTTTCCCTCCCTCATTCCTTTATATGTTTTTCTTTCTACCAAAGTCTTCTATCAACGTAGTCCAGGGTTCTTAGGTGGAAGGTGTTTATCTGTATCGGGTGTGGGGAGCTACTGGTGAGTAAAGAAACTTTTTGTTTTGTTTTCATGTAGAAATGCTTTGCTTTTTTTATTTACAGAAATATTCTGCTGAATGGAGGTACTTAAATAAACTGTAACAGTGACTCTTGGGTCTATGTTTGTAAACAAGATCTGGCTTTTTTAGATTTTATTGAGGATACTTCTGTTTCCAGGAGTGAAAGGTAAATCTGAAGTCTGTGCCTGTAGCCCTTGTGTGCATGATACAAGGAAATAGAAGGAAATACTATGTAAGGAAATGGTATTAGCTCCATTGATAGAATTGCTACTTTTGCGGGAAAAAAGGTAAAAATCCAAGTGTGCAAACATTACTTCTGACAGTCTGCAAAAAACAAAAGCCAGATTTTAGTTTCCTGTTTGTGGCCATACTGTTATTAACTGATGCTGCCCATTGTAACTGCTTCCTGGATTTACAAAAGAGTGAAATGAAGTCCCTTTTTATCTCTTTTCTCCTGCTTAAAGATACTGTAATAACTAGACTGACACTTCCACATTTGGGAAAAAGAGTATCTGTCATCTATATGGGTAAATGTGAAGTTTAGAGTTTAGGAAGAAGTCCCGTATCACGGTCATCCCATGGTCCATAGCTGTCTGATGGCCAAATGCACCAGGAGGCCGTGGACACGTGAAGACTGTAATTCTAAGAAATCAAGTTCTTGGTCATTTGAAGCTGTTCAGTGGATCAGGTGTAGTGAACCCTGTGTTACAAAATCATAATAAATGATTTTTAGCAAGGTCCTAAGAAAAGTCAGCATTGCTCAAAATGCATTGCTCAAAATGCCTGTAGCGAGTGGAACTGGCAACTGAGGCCAAAGAACCGTCACCTGGTACCACAGACGGAAAACTTCTGTATGCAATATATGCTTTTTTTTTTTTCCCTGAATAATGGAATATGGCTCTGAAGTGGCTGAACCAGTTTAGTTTATCCAAATGTTATTGGGTGCAGTCTCAGGCAGTGATTTAAGATCATGCAAGAGTTTGTTGCCAGTGTGTTTTATGATAAATACTTTAATTAGGCTTTTTGCATTCATGGTATTTCTTATATGGCAGGATGACGCTTTGCTCCTTACGAGCAGTGCTTAAACTATGGCATTCTCTGCAAGATACTGTCTTAGAGTCTTTTGAGAACATTTTCATTTATCTGACTGACTAATCCATCCGTTCTCCTCCCTAATGGTGCCTCAATGCTTCTATTTTCATTTTATTTTTTTTTTAAAAAGACCTCCAGCTAAACAGGAGGCTGTTTTAAAGGGAATTGTTGCTGTCGCTGTGCTCTCCAGCTCGAAGTGTAGAGTCCTGTGCTCATGTTCTTTTGCACGAAATTTTACACTTTAATAAAAAAATCAAAAGTTTATGCTGCTGAACAGGCAGAGTAAAGGATGAAGATGGAGGAGCTGTTTTCTGGTTCAGCTCAGCATCTTCCTTTTAGCTAAGGGACCACACGCTGTGCTGTGCACATTTAAAGGGAGCAGATTTTGGGGCTTCTCCTGCAGATTTTGGGGGTGGGGTGGGGTGATGGTGTGTTGTCACCTGGGTGTGTGTCACCTGGCTGCGGGGCTGGAGGTTGGGCTGCTTGAACCAGCACCGCTGAGGTCGGTGACCGTGCGGTACAGAGATCTGCTTATGTAAAACGTGGATGGGAGAACTCCAGCGTGTTCCTGTGTTTTTATTTCTGGTGTTACATTATCGGGAAAGAATTTGGGAGGACTATTTTTACAATTGGCTTTAAACAGGGAATAAAGGGAACGGCGCGGATTCCAGCCTTCGATGAAGTAACAGGAAGGGAAGCAATGAAAACCATAAACCGTGCTGAGTAACATTTCCTCTCTTCTGCTACACCCCCCTAAGGGTGACAAAGTCTTTATTGAGCCCGACAGGATTCGCAATAAAAGATGCATTCAGTCTGTGCGAGGAGCCTGCTGAATCACGGGGAGCAGGCCGCGGCAGCAGGCTGGAGGGAAGCCTACACAACCTGCTCTCCGGGCTCCAGGAATTCCTCCTGTTTGCTTTACTGACATTGAGGCACTTTAAATAACAAATTCAAGATAGAGAAATTCAGCCGCTGTCCTAGAGCCTGTTAAAATCCTGGTCCCGCTACCAAGTGAGTGCTTAATTCTGCTGAAGTTTGTTTCCGGCCTTGTTTCTGGGTTGGCCTTTTCTGGCCAGAGCAGTGAAGGTAAAGCAGCAGCTCTCAAATAAATAGAGAGTTCGGGGCATCCTTCAACCATGTCGCTTCGTTTCTTGGAAGATTTTGCCCCATCCCTGGAGGGGTTCAAGGCCAGGCTGGATGGAGCTTGGAGCAACCTGGTCTGGTGGGAGGTGTCCCTGCCCAGGGCAGGGGGGTTGGAACTTGATGACCTTTAAGATCCCTTCCAACTCTAACCATTCTATGATTTTTCCCTGATGGTTGTCTTGAATGTCAGTGGAATTCAGGAAGCTGTTACCATGTGGATTAGCATCGTTTCAAAGGGAGACTTGTGTGTCTGTTGCTTTTAAAGTGTGGTATCCAGCTGAATCTCTATCAGGTCTTTACAGAACCAAATGGTTGAGGTTGGCAGGACCTCTGGAGGTCACCGGGTCCAACCTCCCTGGGCCACCCAGAGCCAGTTGCCCAGGACTATGTCCAGATGGCTTTAGAATATCTGCAAGGACAGAGATGTCACTGTGTCTCTGTGCCAGTGCTTGCTCACCCCCCAGTAAAAAAGCATTTCCTAATGTTCAGGGGGAACCCCCTGGGTTTCAGTTTCTGCCTGTAGCCTCTGGTCCTGACACTGGGCATCACTGAGCAGAGTTACTGAGTTATTACTGAACACTTTAGAGAATACTAACATATTTTTGTTTGCTCTGAAGTGTATAAAACCTGCATCCTGGCAGCTGTCTGGTCTTACCTTGGAAAAAAGCAGGAATGCAAAATCCCACCAGCCCTCCTTCTCGCTCCCTTAAGGAGCAGGTTCCCGCGTGTGAGCCGGGACAGCCGCCTGGGCTGGGCGTGGGGAGCCTCCAGCCAGCCCGAGCATACCTTCTCCCAACAGGAATTAGATGTGTTTGGGGCGGAATTGAGAGACAGGTTCTGCGTGGCTCTTCGGGATGGTTTGCATGTGAGAGCAATCCGTCTGGAACTTGCTGACACAGCTCTTTCTCACATGTGGCTTTGAAGTGCTGGTGCTGCTGTGCCGGGTTCTGCTCCTTTCTCATTCCCTCTGCACAACTGGGGACTGACGGTGAATAATACCTGCTGGTTGGCATCCTTTGAGACCCCTCGTTTATTCTTCAGCATGTTAGGATGTCTAAGAAGTTGGAGCCCATGGGATCCAGAAGTTGGAAGGAATCTACTGAACGGGGGAGTCCCGTCCCGGTTTGGGGACATTCCTAGCACTGGAAGCACCCGGCATAGCAGGCAGTGGGGATTTATGGTTTCCTCAGCTTCCCAATACCTCACTGCAATCGCTGAGGATGGCTCGTTGGAAGATTTATCAGACTTGACAACTATGAGGTCATTTTGGAATGATTTACTCTCTTTTCCTTAGAAATAGAACAGATTTCCTGCTTAGTGTTTTAATATAATCCTGTGTTACTGGAACACCTGGCTGGGGTCACAGCATGCAAAGCATCGGGTTTTCATTTTATGTTTATCAAGAGCAAAATTGCTTTTGATGCAATCATTTCATCCTCGTTCCAGAGCATCACACAGCTGCTGCCAGATTTTCACACTGTGGGGGAATTTGTCTTGGACCTTGTTTTGGGTCTACAGCGTGTGGATGCGGTTCGTGTGAATTACAGCTGCACTGGCTGGAGTCCTTGTTGGTTGGAGAACTTCATATTCAGAACTCCATACTCCACACCACCCTCGTTCCATTGGATCCTTAATTCCAAACTTTGACAAGTTGCTCCCTGGATTAAAGGTGAACGATTTGGAGAGAAAAAGAGCGAAGCAGAAAGGAATGATACAGACTCACAAACTTTGCTCCTCATCAGCTCAGGAGACAGAGAGGAAGGATAAACACCTTATTGAGGGTGGACATTGAACTGTGAGAAGTTAACTCAAACTTCAGAGGCGGCTGCATAAATCACTTTAGCCTTAGGACAGTAGTAATCTATGCTTCAACAAGTTTCCTGGATTAATAAAAGGGTCCCCAGGCTGTTGTATTCCCTGCTGAAGCAGAGGTGGCTGCAGGGGCAGGGGGTCGCTTCCAGCAGCGCTTGGTGCTTCTGCGCTTGTTGGGGACCTTTGGCTGTCTTTTAAAAACGATGCTGGTAACGAAACTAACGACGATCACCACTTCTCCAGCAATTTTGAGGTTTCATTATAGTGTCATGGCAACTTTTTTGGCTGACTTTTCACTTACTTATTTTTAAAAGTTACATATTGGCATCTAAGAAATTTAATTTTTCACCATCCTTGTAAAAATCGGAAGTAGCGAAGTATTTTTCAAATAAAGGTGTCTTGGGGTAAATGGGTGATGGCAGCAGTTACCTGGTTTGCTTTCGTGTGATGAGTTTCCAGTTGATGCTTCTGGTGCTGCTTTGGTTTTCCCTTATTCTACTGTTGGGGTGTCTTGTGGTAATTACAGGAGTCAGCATGTGGCAGGGAAAATGAGAAGTGGGCTAGTTGTTCTTTTCATAATCTATTGGGAGGAGGATGTTACCATAAAAGAAAGCTGATTTATACAACATGAAGTTGTTACCAAAATCTCCATGTTTTCACACCACCTTTGGTTTAGCAGCTGGTTCAGCTTTGTGCCGGAAGGATGTGTGCGTCGGGGGAGATAAAAAGCTGCTGGTGAGAGGAACTGGGGCTACTGGTGTATCGGTGCTGGGCCACGCTTTGGCGATAATGGTGCCAGCCACAGAGCCATCCCTTGATTTCTGCTCTTCTGCCGAAACCCAGGCTATTCTATATGGTACTTTCTTTCATGTGGAGAATACGGAGAAACAGAAAAATGAAGGAGGAGTGGGATCTGTAGGCACAGCGTTCACATCTTGGCTCTCTGTAGTCTAGAAAACCTCCTTCCCAGCAAGATTAACAACTCCTGCCTGCTCCCCTTCCTTCCCTCGGCTCAACAGAGCTGCGTTTTTAGCTAGTTGGATGGAAAATGTGAGTTAATTTCTTAAATGTGATTGAATTTTCTCAAATAACCCAGGCAAGGTAGTTCTCTGTCAAAGACTGAAGACTGTGTGGGCACACCACTGGAAGGTGGATACTGTGCTTTAGTTTCAGCTATTATTATCAGCTGAAAAGTTCGGAAGATAAAGGTTATGAAATAAAAGAATTTTGACCTTGATCTCTAGTTTAGAACATGTGGAGAAATTGTTTTTCATCCATAGTTGCGTTTCGCTTGGATTTTGGCAGAAATGAGTATGTAAAGAGATTCTAGGGAAGGGTCTCTGAAGGGTCTGTAACTCTCAGCCGATCCGTGGTGTTCCGCTGTTACCGCGCTGGTTGTTGCCCTTTGGCATCGGTGTGTTATAGCTCTTTCTTTTCATCGTGGGCAGCAGGGAAAATTATCTTTACCCTTTGTACTGTAGTTATGTGCTTGCCTCCTGTTTATAACTGCTGGGGCAACGTGCATCTATTTTTTTTTTTTTAAATACCAGCTTCTAATCCTGTTTTCAGTTTTCTAAAGCTTGAGACATGAATACTTTTATCTCTGATGGGGTTTTTTTTTTTGGCTGGCAGTGTCTGTCTTGAGGTGGCCGCAGCGCCTACCCCTCGCTGCCTCCGGCTGTGCAGGGCTTAAAATGATGTTCCTCGCTTGCAAAAAGACAAAATGAGACTTTAAATGTAGACTCTCAGGCATAATTTCAGTGCTATTATAAGCATTTATTCTTAACTGAGATGGGAGTAATGGAAGAAACTTTGTAAGGTATGATTGATGGGAAATTTTCCCGTTATTAGGGAAAACTGGGCTAGATAAGCTGTACATAACGTGCCTTGTTAGATTTGAAGTGGCATGTGAGGCAGAGGAGGAATTTCCCTGGGCTGGCTGTACAGGATCTATTTAATCAAAGAAAAAAGACCTGTAAAACCCATCGGATGGGTACACTGGGCACACTGGAGGAAAGGCAGCGCACGGACCTTCCCGGGACATGTGATCAGAGTTACCTCTTGTCCTTAGCGGTGCCCAGGAAAATCACCTGCTCTGCTTAATTAAGAGAGGGGTTTGCTTTAAAAATCGGTTATTTTTAGGAAGTGTGTTACAGATCCATATTTAAAACAGTGTATAGAAACTGATGCATGAGCAGCTAAGATCTTCAGCCTGTTGAAATGTCACCTGGCTGGGTAGTGAGCAATATGATGCTTCTTATTTAATTTGTCACCATTAAAGCAGTAATAGTGACTGGAGTTAAATGCCTCCTCCTGGGGTGGNGAAGTCTGATTTTTAAAGTGAAATAACGTTCATGTTTTAATAGTGTTGCTTCAAAAAAGTTGTTTCTGTGGTTGCTGATGGATGGTGCTGATGTGAAGCTGAGTCTCTGAGTCTTAGTAGCAGGAGGTGGGAGAGAAATCTAAAATTCATTGTTTTCATCTTTGCCAAAGAGTATTTTGGGCTAATTCCTTATTTTACTCTCCTTCAGGGGCTGGGCTGAGTCAGGGAGGCAGCAGGATGGAGTGGAGTTTGTAGCAGGGCTGCCAGTTAGGTCTGAGCAGACAAACCAGCATTTTCTCTATAAATATAATGCTTTCACTGTGAAAAGGGTGGTTCTCTGCACCACACACAGAGGCTGGACGATGTGGTTTAGGTTTTCTCCAGGGTTCTTGGCTATTAACAAATTAATTTGGCAAAATTTGCTCTCTAAAGAGGTGTTCGAAGGTTTCAACGATTTTTGACCTTGGAAGAATGGGACTGTCATACATGGCTTATGCCACATGTTTCTTGGTGCTGTGTCTGCTCATGTAAATAATATTTCCAGAGATATTTTTAATAAATCTTTTTCAGGGATATGTTTTTGCATCAGTTGGGCTTCAGTCTTTTCGCTTCCACAGCTTAGGGTTCTTCAAGTCTGCCTGTGTCCTATCTAATAATTTGGGCTTTGTCTCTAAAAGTCTGTCTCCTGAGTCTGTGTGACTTACTGCAGTCTGAGGAGATGCTGAAGTGATGAGATGCTGTGAATGATGTTGCTCATGTCGTCTTTTTTTTTTTCTCTCTTTTTCTTTTTAGGACTTAAATACTATCTATTCTTTCCTTCATGGACTGGACATACTCTCGCATTTCAGGGAACATCAGCTAAGGTAAAGTACCTCCAAAGGCACAGCTCAACTGGGGTCTGTGACTGTGTTTTCGTGGAGATGAGCAAAGCTTTTGTCTGCCCGTGCTTCGAGGTGACAGAGCATTGGCCAAGTCCGTTGCTGAGTTAAGTCATTGCAATAACATGACATGGCATCTAAACTAATTAGCTTTGCTGAGAATGAAGGCAGAGCTTACTCCCAAAGTCTACAAAGGACCGTGTAGACGGTGCCCTATGGTAACTCCAGATCACAAAAGCTTTTTAACGTTTCAGACATTCGGATGAGCTCAAAATACAAAAAAATGGCAGGCCAACAAAGCACAAAAAGCGCGTTGGAAGTATCTGAGTTCCTTCAGTTCTGTTGCTATGGATAATTCCAGCGTGTGGGAGTGATTTAAACACTTAGAGAACATGCTGTATATTTTCTGTTTGGATAATGAAGAACACTGCAATAATTTGAATTTTATGGTTAGGCACATCCTTTGTTTAGAACAAAAAAAAGAAGAGTTGAATTTGAGGTCTTAGAGCCTTAAAGCGAATCTACTGAAATGTAGTGATTAATGGCTTATAATCTTTGGGGACTAAAATTTAAATTTCTCCTCCTCCCTCAGAATAATGTCATCAAGTGCCCGCTATGAGAGGTACAAGGGCAACCAAGTTCTCTTTTGGTAAGTACATCTCTCTTGTTGGGGGTTCTTCAGTAGAAGTGTAAACAAACCCAGTGTTTTGCATGCTGCAATATATTTCTTGCTTTTTCTGTGATTGTAAATATAACTTTATCATGTTTAAGCCTGGCCAGAGTGGTTAAAAGCTTTGACGGGAGGCGGCTCTGACAGTTGGGTGCTGACCCTTGGAAGGTGCCCATGAGTGAACATCAGGGCTCCCGTGGACAGCAGGGGGGTGTCTGTGCACTCACAAGAGGAACACCAAAGCGGGTAGTGTCCCGTCGGTGGGAGCGGTGGTGACAGCTCAGTAGGTGGCACTCTTCCCCTGGCACTGGCACTGACTGCCTTGGAGGAGCATCCTGTATCCGAGGAACGATGGAGCTCGAACGCTATCTCTTCTTTTACTTCACATTGCTAGAATTAGTATTTTAGCTTGGAGTTCTGTTTAGGTTCCTGCTGGGAGGAAAATACACCTTTTTTTTTTTTTTTCCTCGTGTTTTAGCGCTGGTTATGGTGTATTTATCCTCTCAGAGTTAATACTCGCTGTGTAAGGCACACCTTCCAGTACTCAAGGCTAAGTCAGTGAGGTGCCACCTAGGAGTTCTTGTGGTGGCTGTGTGTGACAAGGACCTGTTCTGGTGGTACCAGGTCGATGGGTACTTGTGGGGGTTTGTGCTGGAGGATGAAGGTGATACTCGGCTGTGGCTGGGGAGCATCAATGCAGTGTTCTAGGCAGGGGCAAAATCTGCTGTAAAAGACAGTGATGTCTGCACAGACCCAGGGGCTGGAACCTTGGCGGGTCCCTGTCCCTCTGTCTGGGGTCAGGTGGCACAACAGGAGACAATGTCCGTGTAGAGTTGTTAACTTTAGCACGGAATAAAAATGTCCCTTTATCTGTAGCTTTATGTACACTTTCACTGCAATGAAATGTTTTTACTGAAAATTAACAATTTAATTTTAATAAAATAAATTTTTAAGTTGATTTAAATGTGGAATTGTAAGGTGTAAGAAGCATTCTGGATGTCAATCTTTCAAAAAGAAGTTATTTCTTGGTAGCATTCAATGCAAGTGCCAAACCGGTGGGTGGTAGATCGTTATTTTACTCCAATAACGTTTTTGGTAATATATTTTTGAATTGCTGTAAGAGCAAAGTAGATAGTGATGATTTTCTTTTCTTATAGCTCAGAAACTATTGCAAGATGCTGGTATATTCTGCTTTCTGGCTCTGTGCTCATGAAGGATTCCATGTTTTTACCACCTTGCAGGTATGTAAAGTTGTTGTAATCACTTAAGGTAAGATGTCTTTTTTTAATAAATGCTTTCTTATATGTTGATGTTACTGTGTATTCTTCACAATTTTACAATAGTTCTTTTTCATTGTGTTTTCTAAAGTTTGATAGTGGAAGAAATGTTCTGCTGATTTAATTTCAATTCCCTTTCACTTTTCCTGCATGTGGAAAATTCTATGTGAAATACTGCACTTTGTGGGTTTTAAATCTCCTTTGGCTCTTTAAGCTTAGAGGAGGATTTGTAGTTAAGCTTGTTGACTTGGGGGCTCTTTTTAATTTTAACTTTTTTTTTTGAAGTGCCCTATAACAGTGGGATAAACTTAAGTTACTTTCCCTGATCTGAAAACTTCGTATAACATTTTTAGCTGAGGGAGCTGTGCGGTCACTGACCACCTACAGGTTATTTTCATATGAAACAGTGCCTTGGATAACTTAGTAGTATTCTTTTATAACAGTAATTAGCACCATTTTAATTTCATTTGAAGTAATATTTAATGTTATGCATTATTCCTTGTCCCCAACCAAGTTCCTGTTTATGTGAGTCATTCTGAAAGGAGGCTTAAATACAGGTCTGTGAGGAAACACAACATTTCTTCATCCTCACTGCCTCAAGCGGTACCGAGCTGTTCTTTTCCATAGGAAACACAACTAAGCTGTTTGTTTCTGGTGTGTTTGTTGTTTTTTTTTTTTTTTTTTTACTTAAGCTGTAACAGTGGAAATGACCCATAATATACCATTAGGTGTAGATCAACTTTGAAGTACAGGTTTGGGGGTTTTTGTTTTTGTGTTTATTTTATTTTTTGAAAACATTGTATTTAATGTTTGTAACACAGTAACTACCTGAATTGATTGTTGATTGGGTTTTTTTTTTGCTTTGTTTTTTGGTTGTTGTTGACTTTTTGGTGTTTTTTTTTTTTGAGGGGTGTTTAGAATCACAGAATCATCTAGGTTGAAAGGGACCTTTAAGATCATCTAATTTCTTTGGGGTTTGGGTTTTTTTTTTTTGAAAATTTCTTGCTGCAGTTTGGTGTTGCTCTGTGCTTTGGTTTTTAGAAATTAATGCCTGATGACCTTTGGCAAAATGATTTTCTGCAATAGGAAAAAAATTACATGAGTTTAAAAGAAGATATGGAGGACATTTTTCCATGCAAAGAATTAATCTTTATCTGACAAAGAACTCAATGCTATGCTCTCTGTGCCTAATGAGATATGTTCCTATACCTTTATAATATTAGGGAAATAAACCTTATGGAAGAGTACATTTTTTTAGGATATTGATTTATTTTTTATATATATATTGCTTCTTTATATCCACAGCAGGAAAGTGGTGGGCAAGTGTAGGGAATGAAAAGAAAACCACACTTGAAGGGTTCTCAGCTGCTGAAGGGAATGGAGACATCCTTCCAGCCAGTTAGGTTTTTGGTGGACTTAAAGGCAACCTGTTTGATTTGTTAAATGGCATAAATATGTCAAGGTTTATATGAGCGGAGGTGAGTGAGGCTGGGGAGAGGTATTGTCTGTACAGAAGTGCTGCAGGAAAGTGATGGTGGCTTTGAGATGTCCTGGGGGAAAACGGATGAGGACCAAAATAGAATCCTTAATGTGAGGAGGGTGATAACTACCAAGGATGAAAATTTCGCCTTTGATGTGGAGACCTCCTAGTGCTTGGAAAAGGTCAACAGCCAGACTTGAGTAATTGTTGTTCTGGAAGAACTGGGTAGACAGAGGCACTTAGTAAAACAGATAATAGTGAGCAAATGGGTTCTGCTTTGAAGCTCAATCCTTGTATAGCCTTCATAACACCCCCCATTCCTCAGTTATTCCTTTGTAGCATTGACATGGAATCATAGAATTCGCTAAGTTGGAAGGGACCATTAAGTTCATCTAGTCCAACCATCAACCCGACACTGATAAAAACTAAACCATGCCTCTAAGCACTATGTCAACCCATCTTTTAAATCCCTCCAGGAATGGTGCCTCAAACACATCCCTGGGCAGCCCATTCCAAGGCTTAATAACCCTTTCCATGTAAACATTTTTCCTAATATCCAATCTGAACCTCCCCTGGAGCAACTTGAGGCTGTTTCGTCTTGTCCTGTGACTGGGGAGAAGAGACCGACACAGTAATTTCAATTTTATGTTTGTTCTCTAGAGCATTTGACAAACACTTCACATTTAAAGAACTTTAGGGTTCTTTGCAGGGAATACTGGGACAGTTTTTTAGAAAATGCGAGAAGCAGGATATCTGTGTTTTTTAGTTAGAGGAAGCTGATTTCCTGGGCAAATAGGGGGGTCAAGGCATCCTTTTCTTGTAAAGTTGTTGTTCCTAGTCTATTTTATTTGGCAGTCATTCTTCAAAATTCAGGATTGTGTTGTAAACTAACTGTCTAGAAAATTTTGTTTAATAATGATATGAGAAACTGCTTTTAGAATTGCTTGTTAGTGAGATACTTTCAGTTTCCATAAATAAGACTGGAAGGTAATGATGATTTACTGACTGTTTCCTGGTACCTTTTCACAATGCTTGTCATTTTTCTGTCGTCTGCCTCATGGTTACCTTGACAGATGGGAGGAGACTTAGACAACTGTAAACTTAACCTGGTTTGGGTATTCTCCTTCTCTTTCATTCCTTGTTTCATCCACTATCCACTGTTTGGTAGAGCTTCAGGGAAACCTTAACTTTCTTCTGCAGATCTTTTTGAAATAAAATATTCTGTAGATTCAGACCTGAAAGAGGCGTAGCCCCAGGGAAGCCTAAGAAAGTGGGCAGGGAAGCAGCGGGTCAATCAGTAATACCGGGTACAGAGATGGCATACCCTTGATTCCCCCACTGCCTGGAGAATGGATTTGTCAATAGATTTGGCCCAGGAGGAAAAGAATTTGTGTCTGACATGAAAGCCATGGGGGGAACAAAAGAACAGGATTGAGGGATTTTCTGGAAGGAAAATCATGTCAGCAAGTAAAGAGTTTTTGTCTTAACCTTGCTCGTTAATCAAGATAATTCAAGTGAATAGGATATTTGAAGGAGATTACTCACAGCAAGATTACCCCTAGGAAATACAGTGAGGGCCTGGAGGAACTTTTGAAGCCAATTATGTGGATGGCAGCCTCCTGCAGCTGTGAGAATTGAACCTCCAAGGGGAAAATACAAAGTCCTGAAACATTCAAGATATAGTCCTAATAAAAACAAACACTTCTCTTTCCTGAGCCCTTCCAAGAAATTCACGAACTATTTCCAGAATCTCACAAGTGGAGAAAATCGGAGTCATTGTCCTATTCAGGTTGTGTGTTTCTTGGATAAAACCACTTACTTTATCTGAAATGGACTCATGGTTGAATTGTGGTATCTTTTCACGAGAGTTTGGGCACCTCGATGACTCAAACTATTTCTCTTCCTATTCTCCAGTAAAAGGAGAAGGCGCAAATGCTTGGATCAAGAAAAGTGTCATAGCGAAAGAGGAACTTCAGTCTTGCATTATGAACAGTGGCCTGGGTTAAAATTATTTTAGCTTGGTTTTTTTTAAGTTAATATTTTTGTTTATAACAATATTCTAATATATTTTGAAACTTACTTTGACAGTGAATAGTGTTTCAGTCTTTTCTATGGGAAGAAGTACCAGAGGCACAGAAAATTTTGTGTTGTCACCATCCCGGCAGTGTCGGCAAAGAAGAGTGTGGGGTTAAAAATGTGCAATTTGCACAACTTAAGTTTCTTATATTTTAGATATCTTTAAATTTTGATGTATGTAGCTTTGTTTTCAGGTATATTTATACCTTGAATGCAGCAGTAAAAGGGATATAGTTTTAGATGATAAAACCTATAGTGCTGTTTTCTGCAAACCCTTGTGAATTGGTGCTCAGGGCTCCTGTGTTCTCAGTTCCCACCAGTAAAAGCTGTGCTGGTATTTGTCTCCCACTGATCCTCCCTTCCATTTAACTTAAATACCGCTCTCTGCTTAGCACATACCTGCTGCATCCCAGCTCTGTCCCAGTGCTCCTTGGCCTCTGCTCTTCTTCTTTCCTGTCCCCGTCCCAGTCACTCCCGTTTGAGTCCCGATGGTGGGATATCCCTTTGCCTCATCAGCTGCTGAGGTCTAGATACCTGTGTGTGCCCATCCACGGCTGGCATACAAGAAATAGTATTTTTTTTACAAACTTGCTGTTGTCAATATGATTCTGAATTGTGGTGCTGGCTGAAAGAATTGTAATTTAAATCTACAGTTTGTGTGACTGTGAAAATTGCAGAGGTCTCGGACGATACTCCATCAGTGTGTGTTTGCTTCAGACTTCAAAGCTCTTTGCAACTGACAGTTGTAGACCGTTTTTCTGCTTTCAAACGCCAGCGTTAGGCTCACACCCCTGTGCTTGTCAACACCAGATAGATTTTTATCCTCACTGCTGGGTAGAAGCAGCGGTTTTTCAGTGCGTCTGTGGCTCTGAATGAGGTGCTGGGTTCCCTGGGTGGCTGTAACTTGCAGCATCGTCTGACAGCCAGTGAGTAATGCTGTAATACACCTTGGGAACGCTAATAATACATGTGTTTTGTAAAATTAATTAATTCAGATATGGGTGTTCATATTGAAACTCTTCTGGCAGCGCTAGTGCTGTGATGAAAATTCTCAGAGGAAGAAGAGGACGTGGATGAGAAGAGGCAACGCAGCAGCGAGAGACCATGTGTCCCTGGTCATCTTTTCTGACATGGATAAATCTTCTCAGAAAGCCAAAAGAGTAGGAGATGAAGAAGGGCTTTATTCAGACCTGTCCCAGCTAAATGACCAAATAATCTTGTCCACATTCCGCCCCCCTCTTTCTCCCCAGTAACTTCCTTTTGTTCAGTTTTGCCTTGGAGGCTTTCCAGAGTGCAGGGGATGCTGATGGCACCACAGAAATCAGGGGTTCTTATTCATTGGCTAAACAAACAAACAAAATAATCCAAGAGATGTGAAATGAGAAGCAAAGGGTAATGTGTGGTTTGTTTATATCTAAAATATAATTTTATTAAGACGGTGTAATCCCACGACCTGGAATAGCTGCCCAGCTTCCCAGAAAGCGGTGGGTAGGATACAGGCTGCCTCAAAGCAGCATCGTGTTCGCTGTGTAAGGTAATTATCACAGACAGCTTGAGTCTGCAGCCTGCAAATCGTGTGGCTTGTTCTGCAGCCTCCAGAATCATTCCAAATTAAAACTTTCAGCAAGCTTAAGAGAGAAACCTGCTCACTGTTGTTATTGAGAGCTAATGCAAAAATGGTTTTTGATGACTTGAGCATTAATTGAGATGGGTATTTTGTGTTCAGCCACGTATCTTGTGGTTTCAGGTTTCCTTTAAACCATTTTCTGATGGAGTTAAGTGTTCTGATATTTTTATAATTAAGTTACTTTGCGATGCTCAAGGCTTGCAGAGCATACAATATCTTGAAAACTCCATCACCTGCATTTGCTGAAACTAAGTCTGCAAACCTGGAACTTTTTCCCTATCTCTTTACTGTTCTTTGCAACTGGAGTGGATTTGGGGCCTCTCAGCAACTTGTGGTGCATTGGGAGATGCTGCTCCTGAGGGCTCCACATGCAGATTTTCCCCCCTTTGTTACTTCCCAGCCAACGACAAGGAGTCTAAGTGTAAAATTGCACTTTGAGAATATTTAGATTGAGATTTAATAATACTAATGGCTGTTCCAAGCCATTCCTACTGTTCTTGTATCGTACGTTCAGTGGTAGCTGGATGGATTTAATCTTGGGTCTGGGCAAGGAGAGGAAAAATGAAATGCTTTTCAAATTAAGGGTAAGCCCTGACTTGTGGAGGGAAAAAAACAAACCCAAATCCTTTTCATCTGTTAAAAAACCCAACCAAACATGTCCATTTCTCATGCAGCCTGGTCTCTTCCAGGCCCAGTTGTGCACTTAGATGCAAAATGGTTTTGCACTGGAGAAACCCAGCCAGGTTACTGGGTGCATGGGGTCACGGGCTTCTCTTCCCAGTGGCAAAAAGTACAATTTATCCTTGTCTTTATGTTCCTAAAAGCAGCCTGACAGGCAGCCTGAGAGACAAGTGAATTCATGAGAACAAAATAGCTGCAAAAAATGGCAAACCTTTTTGTTTGTTGTACTGGCAAACTGGTATTTTAGTGTCCTCTCCGAGTCCTACATGAAATACAGCACCAAGCATTACTGCAGAGAGCGTTATCCTCCATCACAGTAACGCCGTGTGTTATTGATACCAACTTAGACCACCAGGAGAATGTTATGATTTTGTAATTCCTGGAAAATACAGAATAAATTTTCAGTGCCTGACGTCTTGTCACTGAAGGCTTTGATGCATGAAATATCTGAAAATACTGTTTCAGGATGCTGTAGAATATGGTGAATTTGAAGATGCCTGCTAATTAGCGTTCAGACAAGTAATAAGGCATTCAGTCTCAGTCTCCATCTGTTTGTAGGCTGAAAGCTCTTCAGGACAGGCTGTGGTTTTTACCTTTAAAGTATGTACTGTATTTTGAGTAAATAATGAGAAACCATCGGTAATGAATAATTTCAGCATATTGGTATCAAGAAAATCTCAAGTTAAATGACTATTAAATTACCATTCCTGAAATTTGTCAGTTGTGATATTCCAGATGTATTTTCAGCACCAAATACTCAGGTCACTGAACAGCTGGGTATTAAGCATTTCTAAACATTTGTGTTTAGAAAGCAGTAAGTGTTTGTGTACATCCTGTTTAAGGAACTACTTTATTATGTTCAAAATAGGTTACATTGGAGGCTTTTCGAAGTGGTTTGCTTTGTAAAAGTGAGGTTTGTTACAACAGCTCCAGTGCCTTTAAAAGTTTTAGTGCCTTCCAGTATTTTGTGGATGAGAAGCTCAGCACAAGCCGGCAGTGTGTGCTGCCAGCCCAGAAAATCAACCACATCCTGGGCCGCATCAAAAGAAGCGTGGCCAGCAAGTCACGGGAGGTGGTTCTACACCTCTGCTCTGGTGAGACCCCACCTGGAGTGCTGTGTCCAGCTCTGGAGCCCTCAACACAGGAGGACATGGACCTGTTGGAATGGGTCCAGTAGAGGGCCATGAGGATGGTCAGAGGGATGGAGCACCTCTCTTGTCAAGACAGGCTGAGAGGGGGGGTTCAGCCTGGAGACGAGAAGGCTCTGGGGAGACCTTGGAGCCCCTTCCAGTCCCTCAAGGGGCTCCAGGAAAGCTGGGGAGGGACTCTGGATCAGGGAGGGGAGCCCTAGGAGGAGGGGGAAGGGATTTAATAGATTAGAGATTAGGAAGAAATTGGATGGGTCTTGGAGCAACTTGGTCTGGTGGGAGGTATCCCTGCCTAGGGAAGGGGGTAGCACTGGATGGTCTTTAAGGTCCCTTCCAACCCAAGCCTTGAACCCCTCCAGGGATGGGGCAGCCACAGCTTCTCTGGGCTACTTGGGCCAGGCTCTCACCACCCTCCCACCAAAGAAGTTCTTCCTGAGATCTCATCTCAATCTAAGAAGATGCAAACAAAAGAGTAGCTTTTGTGTAGTGTGTCCCACCAGAGAGCAAACGACCTTATTAAAGTATTTTATGAACAAACTAGAGAGTTTTGTGTGTGGTTGTGTGTGTAGCATGAGTAGCTAAACCTGTGGTGAGTTTCTCCAGAGGAGTGACTGTCCCACTGAAGCCAGCTTTGGCCGTGTCGGAAACCTCAAATGCAGCTGATCATTCCTGCAGATAAATGTACAACTGGACAGTTCTCCTCTGTCTCTTAAACCTCTTGAACTTTCTGTAACTGTCATTAAATTCCACCAAGAATATAAAGATACCTGAAAGACCCTTAAATCCTTTCCTGGAACTTCACTGTTTTTTTTCTGTAGGAAGATCAGAGAACTGAAAGTGCAAAGTTGTTTCTTCGTTATCTTTATGTTCGTGTTTTACAGGCAAATGTAGCTAAAGGTACCATTAACTGTCAAATTCTAGGTAGGACTTCAAATGGGGTGAGAAAAAAGCATTAGTGTGGTGGCAGGGACCTTGCTAATGAGCTACCCTGACACAAGGTGTACTTGAGTTTCATTTTCCTAATTAATTCTTATTAATTTACCCTAACTTTTATTTTCTCTCTTTTTTTTTTTTTTTAATTTGCAACATACTAATGAGCTTTAATACATAATGAATATTTATCTTCAAGCAAAAGAATTAGCTGCTTCAGTGTAGTTAAAGAACAGCATCGTTATCTGCTACTGACTGGGTTTTTTTTAAATTTATTTTTTTCCTCTTCCTCTTTCTTTTTAGAATGTAAATCAGTTTTGTAGTGGGAATCCTCCGGGAGCTGACCCATTTTAAAGGCCATAAAATGTGGTCAACTTAAGTTAATGAGGATAACAGATAGCGTGTGAATGGGCACCGCAGCTCATATTTTTGGAGGCTGAGCAATCTATTGAATTAATAATGGCTTCATTTATCACTTAAGAAAGTGGCAAGAATTGCAGCGTATCTCAATGTTCTGAAGCCTCCTTTCTGTTGTTCTTGGTGCTTTTGTTTTTTCTTTCAGGTTTAAGTGTAAGGTTTTGGAAGAGCAGTGTGATATTGGGAGTTGGGAAATACTTCCCTGTAAGAATGAACACAGAGGGGGAAAAAAAGGAAATAATGCATTTATTGAAGGAGCTCATGTATGGTAGCACACATATAAAAATTAAAAGTGAAATCAACACAATTTCAGTTATTTATAAAGCTGTGCTCCCTTACTTCTAGAAGCCTTCTCTATAATTAGAGAGCAACATTATTGCTAACTAGAAATCCATATTTTATGCTAGGTGAAGAAGGGCTTCTTTATCCAGTGTCTTAGTTTTTTTTTTTTTAAGGAGACCAAATGGCCCGTTTAAAAGGATTTTTTTTGTTTGTTTATTTTATTTTCTTGTCCTTGGATTTTTTTTTTTTGCATCCTTCTACCGTCGTGCCTAGAGCAGCTCTGCTCCCTGATGCCTTGCTGATTGTCCCCTGCCGTTGCAGACAGGTAGTAAAATTCTAGTGAAAAGTGTGGTTGCTGCTTGCTGGGGGAGCTTGGGTTTTTCTGCTTTCTTTTTTGACAACACTGTGGTGTGAGGTTCGCTCTTCTGTTTTAACTGTTGTATCTTTAACCTGTGTTATCAATGTATATTTTTCTTTAGGGAATTAAAACTAACCCACAAGGCAAGCCCAGCTGTTTGCACCTTCCTCTGACCTCAGGCAGACATAGCTGTTTGGAAAAAGCGATGTAGAAAGTAGATGTGAACTTGCTTTTGCGATGGTTTAGGTATTTTGGTTACTTTCTTGTTCCTGTCTGTGAAGTTCTTTCTGGTTTTCATTCTTTTCTGCCTTTAAATTTTAATTTTGAGATCATTTACCCAAGTATGTAAGTCGGGGCTCTGTAAGACCATGTAGAAGTTCTCCTGTTCCAGTACTTAAATTGTATGCTTAGGATTTTGAAGTTAAATTTAGAAGAGAGAGGGGGAAAAAAAAAATAGAAATCATTGAGGGCATTAGAAACTCCTGTACAGTAAATGTGTTGTAGAGAAGCTTCTTGCCTGGCTGCAGCCTCTTTGCCTGCACGTCTGCTCCGCTTCCTGCTGGGAGATATTTTTCCAAAACATCAAAAGGAAATGGGAAAGGATGGGATGGCTTTTTATAGAAAAAAAGGAATTGTAACCAGTGAGATAAAAAGGTTTCATGTTGACTCTTACTAACAAGAGAAATTTACCTGATTTTTTTTTTTAATATTCAGTCGCAAATAATATTTAACATCAAGATATGAATCAAACTCCAGTTATTTCTTCATTATCTGCTGGAAGTGACTGGAAGTCACTCTGCCATAGATGAAATAGTTATTTACAAAAAGCTGAAATATTTATTTAGCTGTAACTGGTACTAGAAATAAGTTATTTTTCTTGGTGTAATTTTTAAAAACATAGGATATAATTCAGTGCCTTTACCAGATTGTAAGGACTCAAGAAAATGGTAACATTGTTGTTGGAAACACACTTGAGGTACAGACATGGCTCGTTTCGTGTTGTACAAAACGTGGGAGTGCAGGAGGGTTTCTGCTGGGCAGTGACATTGTGTAAAGGATACGTCTGCCTTTTCTACTTTTTTTTTTTTTTTAAAAAAAGAACCCTTTCCTGGAAGGAAACTGTGGCCTCCGGCTCATTGTAATAACGTAGTTCTGAGACCTGCAGCGGTGGTTCTCTGAAACAGCCGCAGTCCTTTTCTGGAGAAAACTTTTAACTGCCCCGAACTTATGGTTGTTCCTTCCTCATGAGCTTTATCCGGCTCCATCGGCTCTCGGTGCTATGGAAGAACTGGATGTTTAACCAGGAGCCTGAACATGTGTTTCAGGTGGAGAACTCCAAAGACAATGAGGAAAACATCTTGCAGAGAGAGGTGCCGCTCCGGCAGTCCCGGCGGAGGTTTCGGAAGATCAACCAGAGGGGCGAGCGTCAGACCATCACTGACAACGTGGATTCCAGCAGCTACTTGTCGGTGAGTCCGCTCTCTCTTGGCTCAGCTCCTCGGCATCGCGCCCTCCGCGCCGCTGGTGGCATTTTGTTCTGGGGAGAAAGGCTGGTGAGATGAAATAGTCTGCGTTTCTCATTTTTGAGAGCGTTTTGTTCCTGTTGGGGAGCAGTACAGGACTTCAGGTCTGACCGCCGTAAGGGGAAGAGAAGATTCAGGCACGAGTTGGAAAAAAGGTTTTTTTTTTTTTTTTGCTTCAGGAGTTTTTAGTTGAACAGTATAAATAAATCTGAACACGTTTGCCGGACAGAGAAATGGTCAGTCTTGGTTTCTGTTGGGTTTTGTGGGTTTTACCTGGAATCCTTTTGGTACGGTGTAGGAATAGATGGTTTTCTTTTTTCCTTTAATAAATGTGCACTATGGTTTGGCACGGGGTCAATGACAGGCGCAGTCCAACGCGGTGCTAACGCTGTCGCACTCGGCCGTCTTTATGGGCTTAAAAATAGCGTCTTGGTAATTCAAGCATCAAAAAGAGTAACGGCAGCTTGTTTGCTGGTCTGAAATAACCTCCCAGACTACAGAAGCCACGCAGTATGAAGGCACGTACAGCTGTGGTTTTGAGGCCACAATGCTTCTATGAAGGTTTCTCTTTACCATTATTTTTCACATAAAACTTCCTGCTTGGTATCAGGGTGTATGTGTGATCTAGACAAATGATTTCATTGCAAATAATTGCTCTGGATGCTTTGATTTGCTTTGAAAATCAAAGGTTAAAAGAACAGTCCTAACGTTGAAGTGCATGAACCTTGAGTAGTCTTCATGCACTGAAAAAGGAGAAAAAAAAAAAAATAATTAATTTCTCCTCTTTTTTTCCCATCTTCCTTTTCGTCTCCCTGAAAGGTACAAAGCCTTCTCTTGGCTGGTGTACACTTCAAAATAGCTGATGTGTGCAGTTAGATAGAGACTTAAAAGATTTCCTCTGTGGCAGAAGAAACTGCTGGGTGGTTTGTTTTTTTTTTTCCTGTTGGTGGCTGTTGGATCTCAGGTGGTGATTGTAGCCTCCCCCAGCGTTACCGTGGCCTGAGTAGGGGTTACCTCGGAGTTTGTCTCGTAAGCACAAGAGCTCTCCTTGCTGTGGCCGGAAGAGAATATGCTGCTTGGAGTTCACCATCCTCTGCCACCTCGTTTCAGAGCTGTCCCACGCGTCAGATTTTATCGTTAGTAACTTATCTTAATTAGTGATTGCCCAAATGAGATAATGGAGGAACAGCCAACGCTGATGGTTCCTGTCCATCTTGAGGGGTGCAGGAGAAGGGGCTCTGGCATCTCTGGGCTAAGAAAGACCATGTTATGTGGCTTCCTGAAGAATTTCAGAGGTTTTCAGTTATTGATGCAAGGAGTCGGTGCGGTACGCTCACAGGATTGTGATTTGATGGTAAATGATGTCCTCATTAGGATTTTTCTTCATGTTGATTTATTTCTTTATGTTACCAACCACAAGGAGTGCGTGTGTGTGTCTGCACATAGTTTTGTGTTGCAAATCTGGTGGCTTCCTCAGTTTTATGAACACCTATATTTTGATCAGCATTTGATGGAAGATGGTATAAACTTCACAAACCAACAGCGCATTCCTAAATCTGTTATGTCAGTTAATGAGGAATATATAAAAAGAGGCCCCGTTGGCGGCGCTAAGGTGTTTTCTTGGCTGAGTGAGTGCTAAGTGGCAAGGGGTAAACAGCCACCTCTCTAGAACAGGATAGAAAATCTGCAAGCTGTTGGGTTTTCAGGCGTCGGGACTGAAATACCAACCCGTGCTCTGCAGCCTGGAAGCTCCTAATTGGGAAGTGTCACACTCCCGGCACTCGGTGTAGCGAGAAGTAATTTGTAGCTCAGCAGATGACTAAGAAATCAAAACACGATAACCAGCTGCCTGCTTGACAAGTAAATAAAAATTGGGTGCCTGTATTTTTCCATGTTGTGTTATAGTGTAAGAAAATAGTGGCTTTTTCTGAGGAATGGTTTGTTCTGTGCTGAGGTTTAACCCTTACCTGCACGAGTCGTCTCCTACGTGGCTGTTGGTTCCAAATGGTCTTGAAAACCAGGTTTTGTAACGGGAACCCACGTGAGAATGGGCAGGGGAAGGAGTTTAGGGGGTTTGAATGAAACTTTTATTTGACAAGAAGTTGCAATAACGTTTTTCTGCCGGAGTGGGGGAAGCTGTTGACAAACTCTGTGGCAGATTTCCTCTCTGGCCTGATGCTAATGAATCAGCGCAGGGTTGCGTTTCCCTCCCCGGCCAGTCGGGAAGTGCTCTCGGACAGAGGCTGGATGGAGCCCCATGGACCTTTTGTGAGCCCCGCTCGCCCTGGCACCGCTCCAAGATTCCCAGCCCCTCCGTGGGGACCTCGGGCATGTCCCACCCGTGTGATGATGGTACAGTACTCAGCGTGACTCTCTTTGAGGCCAAACTACCAGAAAACAGGTAGTTTTCTGCTTTCTAAAGAAAGCATCTTGTTTTATCCCACCTCAAAACTTTCCCTTTCAGGATTAAATAGAAGATTCCTTGTGTTTGCTTTTAATGGGGATTGCATAGATAATCTCCTTAAAATGTAAATCTCTGCGCATTAACTATACTGTGATTAGTGTTTATGATTAAGCTTAATCTTTGTTTTTATAAAACATTACCCATTAGGTTGTGACATGAGCTTGTGGCTGCTTCTCACACGGCACTCCCTGCTTCTTAGTGCTGGAACTCCTCTAGAAATCCCTGTGATTGGCCACGAAATAAAGATTTGTATGCAGATACTTTAATATTTTAAATGATTTACCATCTTTGAAGCTCTTCCTTTCCCTTAAGTGAAAGAGCCCTAGTACTTAATTTAACTCTGTATCTTCAGGATACTTGACATTCAAATTATTGTGGGAATCTTCAATTTTATTTTTTTTCCTCCCCTTGAATGAATTAATGTTAACAGTGGATTATCTGGTTGGCTTCTTTGGCAAAGGAGTTACTATTTAGACTCCTTCACTACGTTTTTGTGGTTCATGGAGCAATATTGTTTCACAAGAGCACTGCTCTCCTGCAGAATAAGTATTTAAAGTTGGGTTGGTTTTTATTTTTGTGTTGTTTTTCTTCTTCCAGTGAAATTCAGTGAACATATGCTGACAGTGTTCTTTCTTCTCACTCAAACAGAACAGGTTTATGCTTCTGTTCATAACTTCAAAGTGCATAATGATGTGGATTTGTTCTCGCGATACGCGTGCACGGCAGTCTGTCGGGCTGGCTCTGGGTGGGTGAACAGCCCGAGGTCCAGCTTCCACTCCCAGGGTGGCCAGGAGCTGTGTCAAGGTCCTGCTGGCACTGGGTTTTCCCTTCCACAGCACATCTTGCCAGCAAGAGCCCAAGCAAAAATATATATTTGATGAAACACTTCTCAAATGGTTTTTTCCAGGATGCAGAGTAGCCCTGCTGCCCACGGAGCCGTGACGGAGGAGGCGGCTCCATCGTGGTTGTGGTTGGTGACGTGCAAGGCAGAGGCCACGGTGGCAGCCCGAGTGGGACACCTGGCTGCCTGAGCATCCCCAGAATGACATGGGCTTTCGTCACCCCTGGGCATTTCTGGCTTCTGTTGCCCTTTTCATTTTTGTCACTTAATACCTCTCTGCATCTTGCACGTCACCCCCACAGTGACATCCTGACTGGGGGGGGAAAGTGAGGCTGGAGGCACTGGGAGAAACCTCTTCTCAGGCTTAATGGCTTAGAAAGAAAGGTGCCGTTGGGATTAATTATGCCCCCTCTTGCTTCAAATGGTGTTTGTTAGAGGGACTGCAGATCCCTTTGGCGAAGGCGCTCTCTGTATTGCTGTCTGTAAGGGAGATAAGGATCCAGACAGGAACTGGAGTCGTGCAGCGGCGCATTATCACAGCGCGGACAAACACTTACTCAGCTCTAGTTCTCAGCCCGGTAAATAATGCAACCCTATTTCTTAATTACGAAAGAAAAAAAGTAATTGTCATCGTCTCTGTTCAACTACGTCCCGGCCGTTGGTGACTGACAGAACTCCAGCCCGACTGACAACAGATGACTTGGTACGTTAATATTTTTAGGAAAAAAAATATTTAATGGTAGTTCTGGTGCTTTATAAAAGTTAAATTGCTTTTTTTTGATCTCGGATCAAGTAATCGGAAAGTAAATGGTTCAAGTATTTATCTTCACAATTAAAAAATGAAACCTGAAGTAGTACGTTTTGCATTTACGTTTCTTGCAGGGATCAAAACCAAATGGGGGTTAGCAATCTGATACAAATTTCTACGTGACCCTCAAACCTGTAAACTCAAATCTTTTTTTCATTTGTATAAGATTTTTCTAATTTATTGGCTATATACATTTTTGACAGTTCTTTTATCTGATTTTTTTAATGAAGAATTTTATAGTGCAAGTTCAATGCAAAGCATATTTCTATGGAGTTGTGACAACGTTTTGAATTTTTTCAATTGTTGGTTCACAGTAGAACAGAATAAAGAAATGGGTACCAAACTTCAGTAGTAATTCCCTTTCTCAGAGATGCAAATTGACTTTTTTTCTTTCTTTTTTAAACTCTTGTAAGAGGATGATGAGGTTTAAAAGATTTATTATAATATTAAGTTTTACGGACAGTTTCTTAATACTCGCATCATGTACAAATTTTCCTGGAGCCTTGTAGGAGCATTTATCTTCAGAGCAGTCTGTCACTGAGGACTGCTTGAGTGGCAAGTTTCTTGTTCTTTGATCATTACTTAATGTAATCCTGTCAGGGGCTGAGTTAAGGCAGGGAATCTCACAATTGTAGGAAGTTAAGGCACATTTCAATATATACTTGGATCAAACCCATTAAGGTTCTTTACCATTACTAATCCTTTCCTTTTTAAATGCTATAAAATGCTATGGGTCTTTTATAATCTATTTTTAACCGCCAGGTACATTTGCTGAAATGGTACCTATTATTGATCTAAACCAACTAATAGAGTGTGTCTCCAGCTGCCTTTTGTTAAACTTGGACACAGCATCGTCTGGCGTCTGTTTATTGGGAATATCGGTTAATTTTAATGGGGTTGTGGCTGGACTGAGAGTGGCTAAAATCACTTGTTCTTCAGCTGGAGGAGGGTTCTCTTTGCTGCTCGCTGCTTTTTCATGTGTTTACATCCACGCTTCCTCTTTTTGACACTTTTAAAAAATGCTTGACGGAATTTTAGCTTTATGAACCAACGAATCAGAAGGAAACTTGGGTCTTGCTGAAATCCAGGCGTCTTGCCGTGCACTTTGTGGGTGCAGACATTGCAGTCACCCGTAGCTTTCTGGAGATGTTGTGCGATGCAAAGAGGTAATGTGAGGGGGTTGTTTTTTCCTGAGGCTGTTTTTACAACACGAGGAATTTCTCTGTTCTCATCTCCATCTTAAATGTGGCACTTCTGAGGTTGTGTGGCACTCGCAGGACACGTTCTCAAGAGCCACATGAGCTGGGCTGCCTGGGCAGGGACAGGTCACTTAGAATCATGGAATGGTTTGGGTTGGAAGGGACATTAAAGCCCCCCCAGTGCCACCCCTTGCCCTGGGCAGGGACACCTCCCACCAGCCCAGGTTGCTCCAAGCCTCCTCCAACCTGGCCTTGAACCCCTCCAGGGATGGGGCAGCCACAGCTTCTCTGGGCAACCTGGGCCAGGCTCTCACCACCCTCACACCAAACAAGTTCTTCCCCACATCTCTAACCTAAATCTCCCCTCTTTCAGTGTCAAACCCTTCCCTCTCCTCCTATGGCTCCCCTCCCTGATCCAGAGTCCCTCCCCAGCTTTCCTGGAGCCCCTTGAGGGGCTGGAAGGTCTCCCCCGAGCCTTCTCTTCTCCAGGCTGAACCCCAACAACTCTCCCAGCCTGTCTATTTGTGTGCGGCTTTCTTGAACACCTGCCATTTTACTTGTTTTTCTTGCTTCTGTCATCAAAAAGAAGCTGCCTCTGCAGCACGTTCACTACCTGAGCAGACGAGTCCAGGTTTGTTGTGACCTGACATCAGGGACCCGGTGGCAGCACCGAGATGCGGAGGAGAGGAGGGGAATGCACCTGGCTGGAGTCCCCCGGCTTTCTGCAAACAAAAATTACTGTCAGACTGGTCTTTGGGGGTGAGGAAAAAATGCTGTGAATGAGGTGGGAGCTGTGTTAAGTAACGATGGTGTCGGAGGTGTCGCCCTGGCTGAGTGGCCGGATCCAGCGTGGGAACCCACGCTCGGCATCTCCAGCTCGCCCCGACGCCGGCCCCGGGGCACTTCCCTTCGCTGTCGTCAGCGCGGGGAAAATTGCCAAATGCACCTTTGCTCATACTTTATTTTACGTATTGATTGTGTCTGCGTGTTTTTGTCAGCGGTGTCGCTGTCAGGGGCTTCTGGAAATCACCGCAACCGGACTGACAGATAGCCCTTCCCCCCCCCGCCCAAAAGAGGAGAGGAAGAGACAAGGAGATTCAAAAGTTTAGAATGAACTAAACTGCTTTAACGAAGAATTAATATGAAAATTAAAAAAAAAAAAAAGAAAATAATGGAATAGATACAATATGTACAAAACTGTATCAAGCTCCCAGGATGACAGTCCCATCACTGGCAGGCGCTGGGGAAGTCCCAGACTGGACTCAGAGACGGATGGGAACTGGGTTCCAGCTCTGGAGTCAGGGACACACGGATGGGGATCAAAGGCAGACGAACAGACAGGGTCCTCTTCGGACATTGGCCATTGAAGAAAAAGGGCTGACCCTTTGATCTCTCAGCTTTTATACTGAGCATGGGGCAGATGGGATGGAATACCCCAGTTGGTCAGGTTTGGGTCACCTCTCCTGTCCCCTCCTCCCCACAGAGGTGACCCCTCTACGCTTTTTCTGTTTCCGACCCTCTATGGGGCAAATAACGAAAATTGGCTGCCCTTGGTTGTTATAGCAATAAGGATAAGCAAGGGCCTCTCTGCTCACCATTCCTTGGCATTTAGCACAAACATTGGTCTGATCATTCTGGGAACAAGCAGTTTTCTCCACAATATGCTGTTAATTTCACAGAGTTAGAGGAGGCCCAGCTAAAATGTAAAACTACAGAACACAAAACTGGTTCGGTTTTACTTCAAACCGGGAGAGTCTGCTTGGTTTTGTCAGCGGTGTCGCTGTCGGGGCTCCTGGGAAGTCTGTTGCTGTTTATGATGGTCATTAACAAAACACCAGTCCTCAGCGTGCTGGGCATTAAAGTTCCAGGGGTTTCCAGAGACCACTGGTGCTTCCCAGTCCAATCAATGAGTGGCTGCAGTGTCCAAAGAGGAATGATTTGGCTCGGCTGCACACGAAAGAAGGANTGGTTGTTATAGCAATAAGGATAAGCAAGGGCCTCTCTGCTCACCATTCCTTGGCATTTAGCACAAACATTGGTCTGATCATTCTGGGAACAAGCAGTTTTCTCCACAATATGCTGTTAATTTCACAGAGTTAGAGGAGGCCCAGCTAAAATGTAAAACTACAGAACACAAAACTGGTTCGGTTTTACTTCAAACCGGGAGAGTCTGCTTGGTTTTGTCAGCGGTGTCGCTGTCGGGGCTCCTGGGAAGTCTGTTGCTGGTTGTGATGGTCATTAACAAAAGGCCAGTCCTCAGTGTGCTGGGCATTAAAGTTCCAGGGGTTTCCAGAGACCAGTGGTGCTTCCCAGTCCAATCAATGAGTGGCTGCAGTGTCCAAAGAGGAATGATTTGGCTCGGCTGCACACGAAAGAAGGAAATATTGCCCTTTGGTTAAATTCTGTATTTTTCAAATTAAAAATCTATTTTCTAAAAATAGCAACATATGCAACGTGTAAACCCCAATTCATCCATAATGAAGCTAATTGTATTTATTCAAAACTTATATCCAGGAGTTTCCCTGAAGATTTTACAGACTTGACGAGCAGATGATACATCAACTGTGAACTGCAGAAAGCACCTCAGTTGGGAGGTGGCATGTGCAGCTGTTTAACAGCATTTAACGGTGATGCACAAATGAAACTACATCAAACTGAAACTAGGGAGGGTTTATTTTAAGCAAACACCTGTGTTGACTCAGATCTGGCTGTGGGGAGCAGTGTACAGCCCTTCCCACTGCTCACGCTGGTGGGTGATGGAGCCCTGGTGGGATGAAGGATCGTTCTGCCGCAGGACGGACAGACAGATGTCCTCCTCTGCCAGGCTGCATCCTGAGCAAGACACTGGGTTGCTGTTACAGGGAGCCACACATAAGGCTGCTACTTATCCATACAATCATAGAGTGGTTTGGGTTGGAAAGGACCTTAAAGATCAAGTTCCAACCCACCAGACCAGGTTGCTCCAAGCCCCCTCCAACCTGGCCTTCTATTTTTCTCTTGCCTCAAAGACTTTCTTTAAACCTTTCTTTGAGTGGGATGAGCCTGTACCTGTGCAGCTGCTCCCTCCCCAGGCGCTGGTGGGAACTGGGGTGATGCTTGTCCCCAAGATGCCAGTATGGTCCATGCAGGAGGTTTGTGCGTTGCCTTCCCCTTGCTCAGCAGAACCACACTTCTCTACGTGACAATTCCAGAAAAACTTGTGGATATTTTTTATACTTACTTCCTACTTGCTGTCCAAACACATCAGTATTTTCCCACTTTTACTAGGAATCCTGGAACTGTTTGGAAACAGCTCCTGAAGCCTCCCCACCCCTTTAACTGGGATGAACTGGAGAGTTGTCAGACTTTGACCTAAGCTGGTGCTGGCAGTGAGGTGGGAGGGACGTACAGTCCATGGCAGCTTGTGGCAGAAGAACCTCTCAAAAATTCTAGGTGTTTTGCAAACTGACATGCACAAGAAGTAAAAACTCGGGTGATTATTAACGTGCTCTCTGCACTGTAATCAGTTATCCCTTTCTTCCTCCTCCTTCCACCGTGCAGACAAATTTACACCATGGTAGAAATTAACTCAGTTGCCTGGAAGATGCCTGAGAAAATATTTTATTTGGCATGTTCAGAGTGTTAATCTCTGTTTTGATGGACCCTAAGGGGTTGGGTGGCAGTTCCAAAGTCATTAATTCTTTATAAGCAGCCTCTTATGCAAAATAGATGGAGAATGATGTGCAAGGGTTGTACCCACTGCTCGCAATTGTGTCGTGTAATTGGGGTGGTTAATGGTAAAAAGCAGCACTCTGCACCCGAGAAAGGCATTGCAGGCATTTGGGGGGGCCTTTTGTGTACGAGTTGCAGTTCTTTGTCAGATCCTTCTTTTTAACGTTACTGTTTCAGTTGTTGGAAATGACATATTGAGTGACTCCTTGTAGGAAACCGGTGGGGTGGTAGCCAGCAAGCTGGTCCCTGCCTGCAGGGGGGTGGTAGCACCCATGGATCTGGTTTTATTTCCTATTTCCTGTCTTCCATCTGGGCTGTTTGTGTTCAATATGCTCTTCTGAAGGGTAGCAGCCTCCTTGTGTTCTCATCTGTGGCAGCTCAACCTTTCCCTGAGGTTTAGGTTCGTCGTGACTTAGAAGGGATTGTGCGAAGGGTCCTTCTGTGTTCCAGCCTGGAGAGTTGTTAGAGCCGTTGGGTCGAACACCACGTAACGCTGAAGATTTCTTTAAAGGGCTGTGATGGTGGTGTCTTTGGCTTTGTATTCACATTAAAACACTTTTCTAATTTAGAATATGGAAATTCACATCAACTCAGCCGTGTTCTTCAGAAACCTTCTGGACCAAGTCAGGGACTGAGAATATCCTGAGCAATTCTCAGTTAAAATCACCATTAGAAAATGTCAGTGCATGATGCAAGCATTTGGATGCCCTGTTTTCCTTGAAAATCTTGGCATGAAAACCACTGTCTGTACCAGAGAATATCTAGAAGATCTTTGGTTTTGGCATAGAACTGATTGCTATCTAATGACATTTAACAGCATTTGTAATTTTACATTTGAGATGTGGAAACTTTCTTAATGGGGTTATATTTGACAGATGAAATACTTGAAATAGTTGATTAAATGAAGTCTCTGGCTAAATGGGATGATCGTTGGAGCTTAATTCCTTGTTGATACTTGGTTCTTGCAAGTCCGAGTTGCCTTCTATTGCTGTGTATTAGAACTTTGTGTTGTTACGTGATTAAGTTTTTGTTTGAGGTAATGTAGCCACAATGCTTCTATTGTCTTTATGATTTTGACTTTTGTTTCCTTTAAAATTTGGTTAATGTTGTGATTTGTCAGCTTGGAACGTAGCTGTGACATGTGGCCCATCCCTTGCTTTATCTGGTGACATCGGTTTCTCAGACCGGGTGAGAATAACTGGCCTTTTGCTGCTGTTTTGCTCAGTGGAGGGAGGGGACCCCAAATGATGCTGGGGAAAAATTTCAAAGAGCGTGTTTGGCTTTTCATTTTAACAGTAATAAGGGTTGGATATTGCCAGAAAATGAGAAAGTTTGCCCAGAGAAGCTGTGGCTGCCCCATCCCTGGAGGTCTTCAGGGCCGGGTTGGATGGGGCTTGGAGCAACCTGCTCTGGTGGGAGGTGTCCCTGCCCAGGGCAGGGGGTTGGAACGTGATGATCTCTAAGGTCTCTTCCAACCCAACCCATTCTGTGATTCCATAATGATGACCCTTCAACACTTCATCCCACAAGGGAAGCCCTGCAGAGCTGCTCTAGGTCTGTGCTGAGCTTCCCCCAACGCGGTGGATTTGGGGATCTGTGCTTCCTGCTGTGGTCATTCTCCTGGGAAACCCCTCGGGGGCACTTACCCGCTGCTGTGTCCCCTCTTCACGCCGTTCCCGTGCTCAACCTGTGCCGGGGTCCAGGTCCAGCCGAGATCCCTGCACCTGAGCCCTGGCACGTCTGTTGGTGTAGAACTCTGCATATAGAAAAGCAGCCAAGGTGCCTCCAGGCACGGGGCTCTTCTGGAGGGGAAAAAACCTGTTCCTGAGATGTCACGGCTGGGCTGATGCTCGTGTCACATACAGTCTCTGAGCTGGAT
The DNA here is from genome assembly GCA_033628505.1 of Tringa tobata. Taxonomy (NCBI): domain Eukaryota; kingdom Metazoa; phylum Chordata; class Aves; order Charadriiformes; family Scolopacidae; genus Tringa; species Tringa tobata. The sequence continues at coordinate 903,192 of JAHREE010000102.1, read as the reverse complement.
GCTCTGGCCACTAATAAATGAGAGTTGACTGTTCACAGTCATCCTTCCTTAGAGAGGAACCTTGAAATTTGGTAGAAGGAGTCAGATCCCTTCCCCCCTTCCTGCTTTCAGGCTTCCAGTTTGGTGTTAATCCTGCAGAAAAATGACAGAAGAAATATTGGAAGTGGCATTTTAATGATTTTTAACCTCATCTGTGGAGTTAATGTGTTATTCTCAAGGTCATTTAATCAGAGGCCTTTTTCCTGCACGAGGTGCACTGGTACCTTATGTTCCAAAGAGTCTGAAGCTCTTTCAGCTTGAGATCCAGATTTTATAAATGAAGGTAGAAAAGGTGATGCTTTTGTATTGGCTTTTGTACCAACTTTCTGGGGCTGAAAATGAATCTATCAGTTGGTGGGCTTCAGGGTTTCCAAAGGTGAAGCTCCGGGTGGGTGGCAGCTGGGGAAATTCCAGCCGGTTCCGTGTTGGGGTTGGGCTGTGATTTTGGTTTTGAGATGAGATCAAGGGTACGTTTCACCAACCAGATTTCTAAAGGTGTTTGGGAAATTTTGCTGTGGGATCTGAGAGATTTCGTCCTTTGAGTCTCCCTGGGTGGATTCGGTCCCACAAACTGCCCCTTCTGGTTGTGTTGCCCCTCCTTCTCCTCACCAGGGTTTTTTGGGGGTTGCCCACCTTTCCCAAGCTTCCCCGCCCCTTGCCGAAATGAGGTGTCCGGAAGGAAGGGAGGAGCCTGAGATGAATCATCTCGGTTCAAACCGTAGAAATGAACTTTTTTTTTTTTTGTTTTGAATCTGTAGCAGAGGGGGTCTCCCCCCTCTCTCCCCCCCCCCCTCCCCAGGTGCTGGCGTTCTCCCCGCTTGCGATGCGGGTCGTGCTGCCGCCCGGCTCCGCAGGGACCGCGCTCCGACAGACGGAGATCTGCGGGAGAGGGCTCTCGTCTGGAAACGGATTTAAGAAAGTCTTAGAAACTGTATAAATCTAAATCACTGCAAATGGGAGATGACCTTCCCCTGCTTAACGCGACGACTGGAAAAAAAAAAAAATAAAAGATGGTTGGGGCAGTGCGAAAGCGATGGAGAAATTGAATCCATGGTGCCTTTTTATTGTTCCTTCTGTATGGCTGGTGCTATATTTAGAAGCTGACATCACTTCGGGGATGATGACAGTCTCTGCCCTCCCTCTCCAGCTCCCTCCCTCCCTCCCTCCCTTAGGATGGAGCATGTTTTCATACGACTTAGGAGTCCTATGGATCTTTGGGTAGGATTTTTCCGCAGCCTGTTAGGAAGCGCTGCCGTGGAAAGCGATGTATGTTAAGGATGCGATGGCACCGTGTAATGTCACCCTGAAGGGGAACAGGAGCTCGTGGTGCTGCTTTCCCTGCCTCCCCTTCCTAAAAGGGCCAGGAACAGAGTGGAGAGTTGTAATTTTCTCTATTTTCCTTATTTTTCCTTTAAACAGGAATTCCTGAGAAGCCCTAATGAAGGTCTGACCTTGCCATGGAAGTGCAGTGATTGATTTAAGATTGATTTAAGGGGGGACACGGGAGCAGTGTGACAGTGGCACTGAAGGGACCGGGCTGTGCCATCGCAGCCAGCTCCACATCCCGCACCCCACGCTCCTCATCGCTCCAGGGAGCTTTAAAGTACTCAAAGATACTGAAATAACCTCTCCGTGCAGGTGCCCTTAATGCAAAAATATTCCTGCGTTCGGCGGCTGTGTTTGGCAATTCCCGCTCGCAAAACTGAATTAGGGTTGAATTATTTTAGCATGGACCATCTTTGCCCGAGTGCGTGCGGTGAGGGATGGTTTCCAGGCAGCTGGTCCCTTCCCCAGTCCCGGGGGGGGGTGGTGCTGCCTTCGCTGCCCTGCTCAAAACGGGGGGAGAAAATTGGGATACCTGCCTGGACATGGCCGGGGACAAAAGGACAGAAGTCAATGAGCCCCTGGGCTCGTGGCCGCGCTGGCGGCTGCTGCCGTTGGTGCCAGTGCCACGATGGCTCGGGGACGGGCTCTTCTCCATCAGATGGATGGGGAATGAGCAGTGCTGTGTGACGGGACCTGCTGCTGCCAGGAGCTTCTCATGAACTTCACTGTGCTGTGGCCTTAAATTGGAGGAGGCTCTAACCCTGCCTTTAAATGATGAAATTTTTTTATCCTTTTAAAAACATCCCGTTTTTCAGTGGCTTGCTCTCGTTAGACAATTAGGACATGCAGATTTATTGAACAGGCGGGAGGATCCAAATAGCATTCTGGGAGGATAAAGGGAATATAATGCATAAAAATGTATAGAGTAGTATTTCAAGCCTGGAGAGAAATCAGTCTTAAGGCACAAAGACTGCCTTTCATTCAGAGATTGTGCACTGAAGGATTTTTTTTTCCTTAAGATTCTCTGAAAACTTGGAATCTGGTTTAAAATGAGACCAGCGATTTACTGTTTGTGATTCTGCCTGGTGCTGCAGATCTTCACAAGGTTTTGATGGTGATGGCTGTGGAGCAGCCTTTGTACTGCCTTTTATTTGTTTTATTTTCATTTCTGAGTCTCTTTGGTATTGAGATTTGTCCTTAAACAGATGATTTATAAAAACTTACAGCATCGTGCTGCAGGGAGCTGGGGCTGCAGAAACGCATGCGTTAGAGGAAAAAAAAAAAATTAAAAAAAAAA
>JAHREE010000102.1:868778-900432 GCA_033628505.1 Tringa tobata | reverse complement strand
GAGGGATGCCCCAAAAGCTGGGGATGTGGAAGTAGGTCAGGTTTTCCCCCCGCCCGGGGCGGGCAGGGCTGTGCAGCGCTGGCTGCAGCCCCCCGGGACCCCCGCCCCGCGCTCATTGGCGGCCCGGCCGCAGCGATGATGTCATCTCCACTTAAAGGCAAAAACTAGAAGGAAATAGAATTTTGTTCCCGTTGTGTGGAGCCGGTGTTTTTACAGCCCTTGTAAAACACGGCGGCCGTCTCTCTCCCTCCCAAAATCTGTAGCGGGCTGGAATTCCCGCACACGGCAGGGGGGTTACAAGGTGGAGGAGCATCCCCCCTCCCCGGGGTGGGCGAGGGCTGGGGTCTGTGCGCCATCGGGTGCGGAGGAAGAGGTTTCCTTTAGCCGGGGAGGGGGGGTTTGCTTTCCTCCTTCCTCTCAATTATGCTATTGAGAACTAGAATGCAGGTAACCCCTGCGTAAGAGGACCTGGCTGCTCCTCCCTGCTGAAGGCTTGGCGGCGCGGCGGGGGATCAGATATTTAAGATGCTTCTGAATACAATATTTAGTGAATTATTTCAAAAGATGCGGTCGGGGCGTGGGGAAGGTGGTGCTGACATTCCCACCCCATTGTTCAGCAGCGAAGGAACAGGCAAAGAAACAGCTGTTTCTGTGGCCGGTGCAGTCCATGTGAAAAATCTGAATTAATCATCTCAAATTCTTTCAGCTTTTAAAAGGCAAATAGACTTTGAGTGTGCAGATATTGCGAGTGCGGGAATGAAGTTCAGGGGTTTTTTTTGTGTTTAAATACAAATTAAACCCAGTGATATTTATGAAGCCTGGTTGCATCTGTTATTTTTGTCTGATAGAGTAAATTCAGACATCGATACCATTTTTTTTTTTTTCTTTTAAGACAGTTTTGGGAGGTGCTACGGGAAGGTTTTTTTTTTCCTTAGTTAAGGTGCAGCTCCCATCATAATTTGGCTTATATGCCAGGAAAAATTCGACTTCTGGATGTCTGCTGGAAGGAGCCTGTGTTTGGAGATGGGATGGGGTGTGGGTGTCCTGTCGGTGCAACTTGGCTTCCAAAATGTAGGAATCTTCTTCCCCGTGCCTCTGGGCCCAGTAGATGAAAAAGAGCTTTCTGTGGATTGCCTCAAACCGCCCGATAAGCAAACAAACAGGGAAAAAAGGGATTTTTGGCCCTCACCGCCACCAGGCCGCTCTTGGAGGCTCCTCTTTGGCGCGGGAGGTATCACCATCAAGGGCTGGTTTGGTTTTGGAGAACCATCTTCTGATACAGCCTGGGAGCAATGAGACCTATGGCGATGGAAATACTTTCCAAAGAGAGGAAGACGCAAACAGTGAGTGCCCCTTCTTGCAGATGAAGTCAATGATCCAGAGCAGTAAATAATGGCTTTCACGGAGCCAGCACCCTCGGTCCCCTCCCTTCTCCCCTGGCAGCAGAAGTCATTTTGCCTTCTAGGAATTGAAAGCATCGCGGCGGTCCCAGCTCAAAGGTGGGGGATCTCGGAGGTGCTTCCTCAGAGCAGCTCTCCAGCAGCCTGGGCTGCTGTCCAAGACACAGAGCTGCTTGCAAATATTTCAGGTTTTAGTTGGAAAAAAAAAAAAAAAGGAAAAAAATTATAAAACTAAACTGATTCCTGCAGAATGAAGGCATGTTTGGGTAGAAAAAGAATTGGGGGGGGAGGGAACCCCGCCCAGCAAAACTTTTAACATGGTTTCAAACCATTAAAATGAGGAGGATTATGAACATTACCTTTCCATAAGAAATTTACTTGTCTTTCTAGACAGAACTGGCCTAATGAGTGTATAGGATGAGGTAAAAATGTTGAAGCTCTCGTGTGACACACATACATGAAAGTAGAAATTCTTTTATTGTGAGCTGATTCTGGGTGTTATCTCTGTGTGCACAGGAATCTCTGCAGATCTTTATTTTACTGATTCCTAAATTCGCATGTGAAGATGAGAAATAATCCACCTAAATGCTATCGAAAGGGCTAATAGATACATAAGATTAATTTTTTTAAAAAATGATTTAGAAAAAGAAAAATGTCTGGAGTTAGAGTATATGCATTAATAGATGATAAAATGATATAAAATATAACGTGTTCTGCTGAGCAGTTGTTATCCCGATCGGTGTGTTTATATTAGGTCAATAAAGATGCTCTGTTGGCTGCATCTGCAGATACAGTGGCCAATTGATCTAATGCAGTTTCTAAAGGCTTTCTATCCAGGTGATGTCATCCTTTTAGCTCGGGTCCCCTCCCACTCTCTTTCCTCCTTATTAGATATTTCATCTTGCTGCGGAGCATCCAATCGATGGGAGCTTCTCCTGAGGGAGCTGCTGAGAAGCCAGCAAAGATAGTAGGAATTAGGACTCTGGCAGCCGGTCTCGCCGTGGCCATGGACGGACTGGTTCGTCGTGCATTACAGAAAGGTTTTAATTGGAAAAGCTAGGCGTGGATTAACCGGTGTCTGCCTGATGCATTAGAATACTCAGCAACACTGCGGAGTTGTAAACTGCATTAAAAAGAGAAGGCAGGGGTGGGGGGCGGGGGGTGCAAAAGAGATCAGGGTCTGTATTGCAGAGGCTTTTAATACGTTCCACGGTGCGAACCTGTTAGAGCCCGGAGCTACAAGCCGGACGCTAATTCGATTTCTGCGGTTATGCTGGAGGAGAGTATAAAGAAGAAACTTTAATATCCAGGGTGTGGGATTCCTGAATCGCCTGAGATGCTGAAGAGCCGTTGCAGAATTTCATCTACAATATGAAGGTGAAGTTTCCGAAAAGTGAACCCGAAGATAAGCCACTCGTGAATGCATTTGAGTGAAGAGAAAAAAAGGAATTTGAAGAATTTATATCTCGCCTCTTAATGTATTGTTGCTTTAACCTGCAGTTCTAATCCATTTCAGAATCGATTCCATTTTAGCAGCACTTTTTTGGGTGCCTGCCTCTCGCCCGGGGGAACGGATGGATATTTGTATTTGAAAAGCTAGGAAACATTTTTGATTTGAATTTATGTGCTTGTTAAAACTGGAACATTTTTCTAGGAATTGCTGCTGCTGCTGCTAACTCCCTGCAATACTGAAAACTCCTCAGATACAGTGAAAGCTGTAATCGAATTCAGTGTGAAATTCAAGCCTGAGAAGTTGCCTAAATGTACATTTGCTGCTTTGGTTTATGATTTTTAAAGAGAATCCAGAAGGGATTTTACTCTGTATTTTTCTTCCGTGGCTTTTATTTGAGAAAGGAAACTTTTTTTTCCCACCTCCAGCCTAAGAAATGGCTTTTCTTGTTCGATGTTATGCCAACTGCCTGCAGCCCTGGGCCTCCAAAGTAAGTAGGATTTTTGTCTGTGCTGTGGCTTTTGTGACACGTATTGACAACGGCGCTGCCACTCGAGTGTCCCCTCTCCCGCTCCGGGGGCTGCTCCGGGGGCTCCGGGGCTGTGTGGGCACTGCTCCTGTGGCACCGTTTCCAAATGGGGAGGAGGGGGGGGACACCTTGAAATCTTGGAATTGTTGGACAGACGAATAGCTTACAAATCATCCAGAAGTACAAAAAAAATGCCATTTGCTTCAGAAAAGTGTAAGGCTTGCTTTTATACCTATAAGTATGAAACAAGTATTATTGAAGTGTGACATTTTTGTGACTGCTTGCATTTTTTTGCTAACTTGGGCATACTGGTCCACAGACCCAGGGATGCTCTGATTTCCAAGCTGTAGGAGGCTGTACTGCTTCGTTCCTTTGTGCAGCGCTGTGGAATTGGTTAATTATTTAGCCCAACTATGTAATTACAATTAGCTTTAAAGGACACATGTTATTTTGTGTGCCTGAAGATGCAGTATTTTTGTGAAACTGAGGAGGGAGGGGTGTTTGTTTTAAAGGAGGTAATGACATCTAGAACGTTCGGGCAAACCCACCTTGATTATTGAGATAAAAGCCTTTAATGAAATTAAAAAATACACTATTTGTCAGACTCTTCCTCTTTGGTGACAAGAGCTCGGACAGAAAACTAGCCGAGTTGCTGGTATTTTATTAATGCTACTGCTAAGAATTAGTCACCTAAGACTGAGGTGACTTATAAAGCCGAGGCCAGGCGTATAAACATGATTATTTATTACAATTTCGTATTTATAGTGCAGCTCATACAGCCGAGAATAAAGATTGTGCAACTTTCTTCTCGTGTGTGGGAGGGAGGTTTGGAGACAGTGGGCAAAACCCTTGCTCTCCCGACATCGTGAGATAGGGCATTGACTTTGGAGCAAGAAATTTGCTCTTGACTTTGGTCCCAAAAAGTTGAGAATCTACGTAAGGTGATGGTGTGGGGAGGCACAAGGGGGGGACGGGTTGCAGCTGGGTGCATGGGGTCCCTGTGCAGGGTGGGTTTCCCTCTTGGGTTTTTATGTCTGGCAGAATGGAACTGGAAGCTCACGGTATCTGGGGGCGAAAGTGCCGGGCTGCGAGGTTTCCGTATGCAGTTGCCAAAATCAATGTGTAAATATGTGGGTGTGCAGGAGGGTGCTGCAGGAGGGTGAATTTTGGCTGCTTTGCGGGTGCTGAGTCCATCCCACCATCGGGGTGCTCCTTACCTTGAAGGGCTGATTGGCTCCGTGTGCTCAACCAGGTAATTGCGGTCCTCACCTTAGAGATGCTGGTGGCCAACGTTGGCCTCGTGTATCATCATCCATGGAGACTTTATTCCGTTCTTCCTCCGTAGACATTAAATATGAAAGGATCACTTTACTTAAGCTGGGTTTACCTGCACCGCTCTTATTAAGGAGGTCTGAAGGTGTAATAATTGCCTAAAAGCAGGGAATGCTTAGTCACGTTGGTGCTTCAGCTGAGATTGCTCTTCCCGTTGAGTTTGGGCCGTGGTGAGAAACGACTGAAAAGAAACCCGATTCTCAAGGAAAGGTCTGGTGGGAGTAAAATAATAATATAAAAGCAAATTATAAAGGCTTTTGGACCCCTGTGTCACCTCTGTGGATGCCACCCAACAGCTGTCACACCAGTCAGGCCATTTATTCACTCATTTACTATTCATAAATGAAATGGGATAAAATGTTGAGGAGGGGGAGGTTTGGGGTTTTTTTTTGGTTTTTTTTGTTTTAAATGGCAGATGAAAACTGATTAACTGGTTTTGCATTCCAGTCCATGGTTAAAAGTTCTTTTATCTTTAAAACCTCAAAAGAAAAAGCACCTGTAGCCTCTTTCTGCAACCCTTCCCAAAGTCTCCTGCAAAAACCCCCCAACTCTCAAACTGGTCTGTCCGTGACGTTCTGTAGCTCTGAAGAGAATCTGTGTGGGGTTAAAGAGACTGAGGAGCTGAATTAGACCCAAGTTTGTTCCATTTTGGTTTTGTTGTGTCACAAGTCCATTTCTGTGAGAGGTGTTTCATAATAATACAGATGATAGCAAAATAACTGCTGTCAGAATTTTAAATATTCAAGTCTATAACTTCTAACTTGAAGACATCAAGTGTTTTATGATACTATTTTGAAACTAGAACTGTTTCTTGCCATAGAGCAGTGAAGGTCTGACTTTTCATTTGCTTTCTCAGTGATTAAATTCAAAAATTTCTTAGATGCATATGGATATCTGTCCCAGAATTTTTTCAGTTACTTGCTTTTAAACTGGTATAGGACAATAATCTGAAAATGCGCTGTTGACTCAGTTGTAATTGTAGCTGTTCTGAATGCGACGGTGCAATGATACGTCTATTTAATCAGAGCAAAAATGAAGTCATGTTTGATGTGACTAATGGGAAGGGTAACGTTGGTGAAGGTACGTAGAGGAGAATACTTCTGAAGGTGAACCTGAGGCTGAGGAGGCCGGTCTGGCTGGGGAGGGACCCGCAGCAGGAGCAGCTTCAGGGCCTCCAGCACCTCCTGGAAGATATTCAGATTCTAAGGGGTGTCCTCCCTGGTTGGCACTGCACGGACCCCTCATCTCCAAAAACTCCAGTGCTTTTGGCTTCTGAAAGTAAAACGGCCAGAGTAGCTCTCTGTAATCAGTGTGATCTATTTCCTGCATAAAGAAATGCGAAAAGGAGGATAAAGGGAGAGAGAGAACTCCCAATGGGGTGAATTTCTGCAGTGCCCCTGAAGATGAGCTGGACGAGCCGTTCCACCCTTCCGTGCAGGCTCTTCTAGAGGTCAACGGTGTTTCTCAAGACGATGCTGAGAGTTGGGAGTGTGTCCAAGAGAGATCACCGTGGTGAAATGGTGCTTGTTCCTCTGTCAGCTGTGGCTGGAGGTACCAGGACAGGGACAGAATCCCACCTCGGAAGCACCTCATGAGAAACCGTGCATGTTCTGGAATGATGCCCTGCAGAAGATGAGATAAATAGATGCAGGCATCCTCCAGCAAACACGGTGACGAGCAGCGAGGAGCACTGAAAACAATGATCAAAGCGGCCCCGGCTGTCAGGCCACTGCCGCTCTGGAGGAAGATGAAGGAGGGTAGAGGACTTTGCGTCCGTCTTGTGGAGATCTAACGCAGCCATTGTGTTTGCGAGGGCAGGAGACGTTCAGCTCACGCTAATCTAAATTCCTCTGCTGCTGCTGCAATATTTTAAAGCAAAAAAATTAAATGTTTCCCATGTATCTCAGCAAGATTCTGCTCGTCTTTGTAATTCGCATCATAACTTTCCCAGTGTCTGTTAAATTGCCTGTAATGCACTTTGTGGCATTAGGCTCTTAAACGTAGAGGCATTATGAAGTCACTATGAAAGAGAGCTCTAAACTTAACGATTTAGATGTATATGGTTCTCCTGTAATAGGAGTTTTATGCACATCCTAACCATTTCCCAAGCCTGGAATGCGTACCCAGTTACCCTGTTTGTGTAGCAGGAGGGTCTGATGGGGAAAATAGGGAGTAATTGGGTAATGTATCTACAGAGGCGATTTAAAAAGGGAGGCTTTTGGAGATAATGTGCTTTTTATAGAAAATTAAGGATTTTTGAATTAACATCTAAGCTTCTAAAATGTTTGTTCCTGAAGGAAAACAGTTTCATTTAATATCCCAGGTGCACATTAAACTTGTCTTACGCCAGTAGACAGTAATTTATTTTCTCCAGGCTTCTGTGTTCTGCTCTTTAGATAAAATCTAATAATGCTGAGCATAATAACAAGATACATTTGCTCTCTGAAAGTTTGTATTTGGCTTAGAACAGAAGTCTTGGAGTCATTTTTCAGTCCCATTCCTATTCCTGCTGTCCTCTCACCAGGACATGATGCAAGTTGTAGTTATCTGTAACTAAAATCAGTGTAACACCGTCTTCTGCTTCCAGGGGGCATCGGTTTGATCTCCCAGATCTTGAGTTGAAACCTTCATGCAATTAAAGATTATTTTCAGCTCCTCAGAAGAAAAACAGACCTTGGATAGCGTGTCCTTGATTTGATTCGTGACATCCTTGTCTTTGCTAATGCACTTATACAGAAAATAGCCCTGGTAGCATGAATTTTAAATGTTTTCAGTGCAAATAAAGTAACTGATCCTTCGTTTTCGGTCAATTTTGACAGCGTCTTTCTCTCCTTCTTGGCCTTGCCTCTCCCTCCAGTCTTTCTCTGTCTGGAGCTTCCAGCCCAATTTTCAGTGGTATGGAGCACTCCATTGTTGCTCAGAGTGGGAACCACAGGTGCTCAGCACCCAACTGGCCGAGTTTGTTGCAGGCACAGGCAGCAGGTGATTGCTCTTGGAGCTCCTCCCTTCTGGTTCCTGATGGTTCTTCCCTCCTGGAAATGTTGGTTCTCATGGTTTAGCTCTCTTGAGTTTCTTGGAGTTTCAGACAGCTCCACAGAGTATTTATGGTCTCTCCTGCTCCATATTATCTGATCTTTTTCCTCTCCATCCCCTGCAACAGAAGGAATGCCTTGTTTCTCCATCTTTAATTGATTTGTAGGAGCGTTCTTGTTACTCAATGCTCCCCAAGTGCTTCAACAGTGAGTGCTCAATCCAAGAAAGGACGATTTTCCTTAAGTTGAGTTGGAAGTTTAGCTTCCAACTTAGCTGAGTAAGAGGTTTACCTCTCTTTTTTTCATAACAACTTGCAGGATATGTTTAAAATTTACTTTTTGTTTCATAGTTTATTAAGATTAAAATGGTTGAATATGAGCTGTGTGGTCATTTACTCTAGAAAGCTTGGATTTCCTTATATTCCAGTATACGGTATGTTGGGGTTAAATGCATCGTACTTCTTTGCAACAGTAAAAGTTCTTTCCTGAGGCATTGTTTTTATGGGAAATTGGCTCGTAATATGCAAATAAACCCCTATCTGATCACTTATTTCCTCCTGGACTAAGTTTGTTTTAAACCTGCTTTGTTTAAATTTTGCTACAATTCAGCTTCCAGGCACAGCCCGGTTCGGGACCACCCTGTTTCGCTTCTCTCACTTCCACGAATGCATTTCTTTGTGAATAGAGAAGGAAAATGGAGATGGAAGATTGGTGCTCCTGTGGTTTTTTTCCTCATGTACGGGGTCCGAGGGCCTCATTCTGCAGCTCGTTAGAGGTGACACGCTGCCGAGTGGTGCTTGTGGCATCATCGAGCTCGTGCCACGCTCCCGGTGCCCTCCAGCCTGGCTCGGTGCCTCCCCGGAGCCGATTGTCACCCGCCTGTCACTACGGTGAGGTGAGGTTGTAGCAGCCCCAGGATGTGTGAAGAGGGACCATCATCGCCGGGGTATTTTACCAATCAGTGTATCTAAGAGTTTATAAATTATTCAGCGGCGATGAAAGGGGCTGTAGACGCGGAGTTTCAGGTGCCCTGCAGTCCTGGCTCGGGATGGGAGCTCCCCAGGCATGGGGCTGCTGTCGCCCGCGTGGCTCCCCACTTCTAATGACTTCTCAAACTTCAGCTCTTTGCAGAACTCATCCTGTCACTCGCCGCTGTCACAGCTCGTTTCCGGCTGTAATTATTTAGACAAGGCTCTTCTTAATCTTGTGATGTATCAGTTTTCAGTGGTGAGAACAAACAGCAAAATTTGATGAACCCTGGCACTGAAAAGAAGTCTTTTTGAACATTCCTGTTACATTTTCATGATGACAAAACATAATTTTGACATTTTAAAAATGTTACGCTGTGAATAGACCGGAGAAGAGTTGATCTGTATTAATTGATGGTTGTAAAAAACTCAACTTATGTTTATACATCGGCTGTTCCCAATATTATGGATTCCTCATCAATACCAGTACCTTTTTTCACAGGTGACTCTCACAGCTGAAGTCCCCACTTCTCCTCCAAAGCAGAGATACTTGCGTGCCAGAGTCTTAGCGTTATCGTGAGTTAAGACGTAGCAGTAATCTATAATTTAGACATAGGAAAACCAAATTAAAATTGCATTACATGTGTGGTTTAAGGCAACACCAGAATTTAGTTCAAAATTCTGTCCTCATGTCACCTTATTGTAACTAAGGAAACGTAATACTTCAGAGGATTTTATTTTCTACACGCTGTAGGAGCCATGAAGACCAAGAAGCTCTTGGCTGCCAGAGGCACAGAACAGCCTCTAGGGATTTTTAATTCTTTTAGATGTTTTTTTGTCGTGGTGGGTTTTTTGAGGTGTGTTTTTTTTTTTTTTTTGTAAGCCTGGGGTTATTTTAGGAATACTACAAGGATGGTTTTTGGGGCACTGCAAGGCTGTCGTGAGTGGTGTCAACTTGGTCCTTATTTCTTTGGGATTCATGTCTATAGCACTAATAATAGCTGTACGTGTGTACTGCAGCTAAGGAATTGAAACAAGTGTTGAAATAGATATTGTCAGTGAGCCCATCTTTTTTGTGTGTTTTAAAAAAGAAAATGGTCTGAAGTTTGTACGGTTGGAGAGGCACCGTTTTCTTCTGCATTACGTTATTGAAGGATTTTATCTCAACCTTCTGGGAAAATATTCGATCCATCAGTTGCCTTTAAAAACAAACTAAAAAAAAAAGGAAGGCGTCATTGCTGCTGCTCCTTAAAAAAATAGAAAAAAATCTTTTTTTTGCCATCTGGGGTCTTTAAGGAGGAAATGTTTTTGCTTGCATTAAGTTGGCTGAGGACTGATGTCAGCATCAGTAATTTCCTGGGCTCGTCTTACCCGCTCTGCGGCCACCTAAGTGGGCTCTTTGTCTGCCTCAGAGGAACAACTCTCTCCTCGCCCATTAACACAGCTCTAAGTGTATTTTAAAACTTACGTGTTTCTAAACTGGAGCAGAACCGTGGCTTGTATGTAAAAGGTGAACATTAAACCAGAATTAATTTATAGAAATCCTTGGGAAAAAGGGCTAATGAAAATTCTACAAATTAACTTCCGAGAACTCTAGTAGGTTTTGGTAGTTTCTCATTATTTTACTGGCAAAATAGATGAGATGATTAAAATAATTTACTTCCTAATGCCAAGAAAAAAAAAATCTGAGAATTTTTTTTTCTAAGCTGGAATGAATAGGATGGATGAGAGCAAAAAGTGGGATACAGGGAGGTTTGCTTGGTGAGAGACTGCCTGCCTGTCAGTGGGAGGAAGCATCCCTGCTCTCGTTTCAGTAGGTTGTAGAAGGAAAAAAAATAGAACTAATTAGAGAAATCAGTTATCTTGTAAAAATGAACAAACTGATGATGGAATTGCAGGCACAGAGTGAGACCATCAAAACAGCTGGCAGATAAGCTGCTAGAACACAGAGTTTGCTCAAGTTAGAGGCAAAGTAGAGCCTGGGACTGTGATGGGATGGTGTGTTCAAGCCCTTGCCAGCCTCTGGACTGAAGGTGTTCTTCAACAAGCCGTGGAGGAAACCCATCCCTCCCTCCAGCTCCCCGAACAAAGCTTTCCCCGGTGCTGGTGGGGTCTGGTTTGTAGGAAATCACCCAGGTATTTATGTGGGATTGCAAAGAAAAGAGGAAAGCTCCCAGCAGGGATCCCAGGGGGAATCCAAACACTGGAAGTGCAAACAGGAATTAAAAGGAAGAAATTTGGGCAGAGCTATTTCATTCTAATAGTGACTGTAGGAAGGATTTTGAGTTAAGGGCATCAAAGAGAAAAAGGCAGATGAAGGGAACGGAAGGATATAGTCACTGAAAGGAGAGGGGGGAGCTGCAGAGGGTCCTGTTCAGCTCTTTGATCAAGTGGTATTTTCAGTTTGGCAATTTTATTTAATTTTTAAAACTGAAGGCAAACATGTCTTTTTTTTTTTTTTTTTAAACTGGCTGTTTGTAACAGTCTAGACTTTCTGTATCATCTGAGAAAGGAAAATAGCTACCCTTAAACCCCTTGGGTGCGATGGGGGCTGAGCGGGAGCGATTCCTAAAGCTCAGAGGTGACCAAGTGTCATCACAGTTAACTCTCCAAGGGTGTGTTAATGGGCTCCGGCTTAAAAGAGTGAAAACCTCTTAATGGAAAAACCTCAAGCAATAAATAAAATGACAAATACACGTGCCTTGCGCTGGGGATGGTTGGGTTTGGAGTTGGAGAGCTGTTAGTAGCGGTGGACGAGGCGGTTGGTGGTTTGGTAGGGACGGAGAGGACCGTGCTCGTCCTCGGGTGGTTGATGGACATAAACCCTGTGTTGTTTCTGAATATTACTCTTGCTGGCAACGTTTCAGGGAACTTCAGAAAAGCAAATAAGGTATAAGGTTACTGACAATCTGTAAAACCAAGGACAGAAAATTTGCTTACCCAGACTGTGAAAGGACAGAATGTTCCCTCCGAGGCTGATGCTCCTGCTGCGTCCAGACTAGATCGATGGGTTGTAAACATCCATACGGGGACCGAGAAAAAACGATGAAAAACTTTGCTATCAAGGAGTCTCAAATAAAGAATGAGGCAAAACTTTGGCATCCTCATTCCCCATTTTTCTTCCATTAATTTGAATTTGTAATGGACACTACACACTGGGAGAATTATGCAGACTGTGCTGCCTTTAGTAATTTGGTTTCTGATGATGTGTCCTTGGGCCACTGCCCTCATTGTGGGGTGTTTCTGAATATGTTTAATAAACCTGCCATTTACTGCAGGTCGAAACACAATGGTGGAGCTTCTTTTACATGTAAAAAAAGATAATTCATCGGTCTTGTGTCCATCTGTCAAAACTATTTTGCGAATTCCTGTTGTCTCTGCCTTTTCAGCCTGTGTTTTTCAATTATCCAAGCTGTGCCAGGAAACACTGATATTTATTTTCAAAACTTGTGCCACAAAAAGGCAGAGATGTGGCTTTTCCATAGGGGAAAGATACCAGCAAATCCAAAAGTTAGTCATGTAGGAAATACAGCACGAAGAGCAGGGTCCCTGTGCTGAAAGAGGTTCTCATCCCTTTCTCTGGAAAGAATGGGGAATAGAAAGACCAAAGTCTCTGTTTAGCCCTTCTACAACATAACTTCTGTGATGCCGTTCTCTTTATAGAAATTCTGCAGTCACTTTTCTATAGCCTTAATTTTTAGCAAAACCTTCCCAGGGAGCACGTGAAGGAAAGTTGTGCTCAGGCTGACAGTGATTTTTAATGTGCTTCTCAGAAGACTTCATTGGTGGTCATCCCATCAAAGGTCACGTCATTCGCTCTGTCATACAGGGCATGTGCAATCTTAGCAATCTGTTACACCCAAATTAGCTTTTAATTTAATTCCCGAGTATTCTGTGTGACTTCACTGTGGGCAGTAAGTGGTATTTACGTAGGAAGTAAATGTCACTGCAGACGCACTCTGCTTGGGCCTGTAGAAATGCCCTCTTGGCTTGTGAGATACACCATGGATCACAATTTCTATTCCAATTAATTTCAAAATTGCAGACGTAAGACTTGGAGAAAGTTGGCACATCACTTCTTGTATAGCGCGTGTTGCCATAGGTTTAGATAGAAATACTATTGCAAAGCTAGATTAATTTAGAAAATTAGTGTTAATTGAGAAATATTTGCTCATACCCTTTGTGTCCTAGTAGCATGGCAATTTTTGTGGTCTTGGTCGGTCTTTGGTTATCAGACACCTCAAACTGGATGTCTTGAAACTTAGATAGTTTGAGATGGGGTCAAATGAGATGCAGTTGAGTCTCCTGCACTAGAAAGATTGAAAATTACCTGTAAAAGTTCGGTGTAGTTGTAATTGTTGCAAAGTGTTTTGTGGCCGTAGAGGAAAAGTACTGCCCCGTTGTAAATTTGGGGTGGTTTTGGTGATGAAAATGGAGGGAAATAGTAAAAGTGAAGAATGTTACCTTCCTGTTATCCAAGAGGAAATGAGCTGGATGGCAGCTGGTTGGTTCATTTCTGATACTCATCAGATTGTCCACGTCCTCTTCTGCTTCCTCCCTCCTCATTTTGATTCCTTCTCTCCCCCACCCAACCTCAGCCGTTACCCCTCACACCCACTGCTTTCTCCACGCACTTCTCAAGGACAAATATGAACAGAGATTCTTCTCTTCCACGCTTCGCTGCTTTTACAGTGTCCTGTTGCTGCCTTTTTCTATCATTGGCTCCTTCCAGCCGTTCGGAGCAGCAGTGCTGCTCCCAGATCTGCTCCGGCTCTGCCTCTCCCTTCACACCTACAACTCAGTCTCTTGATGCAATTTATCTTCTACAACATGTGCAAGACTTGAGCATCCTTTCTGTCCAGGTAGGACAAAAAGCACTTACACATACTGCTCTTCATGGTTTGGTTTTTCTTTGTTTTGTTTTATGTGACAGTTTCTGCATTGTGTTGTGTAATAGGAGAAAGGACAGTTTTGGGTCTTCTAGAGGTTTTGGGGTCTCTCTGGTTGAGTTGTGGTTTCGGGGTTTCTCTGGTCCAGCAGCAGGAGTTCTGCTGCCCCTAGCTTTGGTGCTGGGTGGCTGCACCCTTGAAATCGGTAGCAGAAGCCAAGCTGCTGGTGGACCTTGTGGAGCCTTTGCCCTGTGGGTGTTTTCAAGGTTGTTGTGGGCAGAGTTTAGTATTTTGTGCGTGTCATTTTTATTAACTGTTACTCAGAACTGGCTTTTACGCTGTTGTGTCTTCTTGCCCATGAACGGATGCCCCATCCCTGGAGGGGTTCAAGGCCAGGTTGGACGGGGCTTTGAGTGACCTGGTCTGGTGGGAGGTGTCTCAGCCCAGGGCAGGGGGTTGGACTTGGTGATCTTTAAGGTCTCTTCCAATTAAAACCATTCTGCGACTCCCTCCCTGCTCCCCAGCGCTGCGGCTCCGTGAGCCATCCTGGGCTGTGTCCCGGGAGTGCGGCGGCTGGACCCTGTGTGCCACCTCCAGAAATCTCATGTTTAACAAAAACCAGTCCAGGCTGCTGCTGTTTCTGTGGCAAGATGGACCGACACTCCCATTAGGATGAGTTTCTGAAGGATTTTGTGGATTTTCTTTCCTTTCTTCCTATTGCCATTTGCAATATCTCTTTAAAATTTCCCTTGTTGATTCAGGTTTTCTCGGTGTAGTCGCTGTCTGTATTTTCCCGACTCTGTGGGAGGGCAGAGCTGTAGGTGGCTGTGCAGAGCATAACTTCTATTTTCTTAACTTCCTTTCACTTACCGCTCTGAACCGCAGTCTGGCATTTCAGCGGGGGGTTTGGTGCTAAATATCGCTTTGTTGGGAAAGGTCAGTCACA
Organism: Tringa tobata; assembly: GCA_033628505.1. Classification (NCBI taxonomy): domain Eukaryota; kingdom Metazoa; phylum Chordata; class Aves; order Charadriiformes; family Scolopacidae; genus Tringa; species Tringa tobata. Next base: position 885,886 of record JAHREE010000102.1, on the reverse strand, counting down.
AGGATGTGCTGGCACCGCTGCGGGGACTGCCTGTGCCAGCGGCTCGGACGCACTCATATTCCAATGCCAGATTGTCCCTTCTTGTGAAAAAATGTAATTGTTATGGTTTAAAGTGGCAAGTAAGTGATCTATTTCTGCATTGAGTGTTTATCAGAATGTTTGGGGTTTTCCTGCCTGTGGCTGCTGAAGGACACAACCAGACAGAAGATAGTGCAGGTGTGTATGTCTGCTCCTGAAAGCCTCTAACGTGGACACGGGCGAACGTGGCTATTTTGAACTTCTTTCCATAACTCATAATTGTTCAAGATACCGAAAGGATTTCTTGAAAAAAAAATTTTCCAGACAACAGTTTCTGAGTTTCTGCCGCAAAAAAATCATAGTCAAGTAATAAGTGAAGATTATTCCCCAACAGTTCAGATGATGTCATAGCACTTTCGGCAACTTCACAGCCACGTTCAGCGAAGTCCTTCCCACGGTCACTGTCACGTTGTTCCAGAAACATCCCATCCTTGCAGTGCTGCTTAGTGAGCTCGGAAAGAAAGAACAATCAGTTTGGGTCATAAAAACGCCATAGAAAAGACAGAAGCTGTGATTTATTTGGGGAGATTGAGTAGAGTGGCAAGCAGCACTTTAAAGGTCACTTGTCTCAAATAAACCTTATCTCTCTCTCAAATTTGAAGAGATATTGTGGTCTTTCCTCGCATCTAACCTGCATTAAATGTCTTTTACAAGAACGTATTGCGGAGTCCGGCAGGAGCATCATGCGTGGCCATGTGCTCTATAGGTGATGGAAGTGAAGGGGAGTGACGAGCTGTGATTAAGGAGTTGATAAGAAACACTCCCGTGGGATGGCTGGCAGGGGTCTGAGCTCCCCTTCGATGTGTGTGTGTGGAAATGGCCTATATAAAGTACACACAGGACTTTTTCTTTTTTTTTATTTTGAGAGCCACGTCTTGTTCCAGCAGTGCTTCTCGACCTACCTATGGAGAACAGCCTTCATCACAAGAATCTTGAAATTTAAATTAGGGAAGAAAAACTGTATGAGGCAGCATGTATCTGAGTGTGTGTCACTGTCTTTGAGCCAGAACGGGCTTCAGTAGCACCGGTTTTTGGTAAAAAGCAGGCGTCTGCCCTTGTGCTTCTGGGAAATCCCATGGAATTGGTTGTACTCTTGGTTCTACTCGTCTGTTTTGAAAGTTTGAAGATCATCGTGAATCTGGAGAGCAGGGAACTTAGATTTCCTCGTGCCTGTGTTATCACAGTCAGCGTGGGACTTGCTCATGGACGGGAGGCAATCTGATGGAAGCTGAGCTGGGAGTTGGAATGGGGAGGTTATAAAGGTGGGGACAGGCTGAGTGCCCGTTAAGCTGGGGGTAATGAATCTTTATAGATTGATTTGTTCTGTAATTTACTAAAACTCCTCATTTTTTGGTGATGCTGACCTCCAGCATACCGGTGCCTGCCAGCAGCCCTGCCTAGCAAGTTGTGAGCGAGGTCTGGCTTGCTCTGGATGTCACCCTCCCTGGAAATGGTGCCCTGACCTCGCTCGTGGGTGCCTCTCTCTTCTCATGGCCAAAAGCTCTGCTGTGTGTTTGTGGAGGAGCCAGCTGATGTGTGACACTCCAGGAGGAGCAGTGTCACCCTGTGGCACCGGCAGCTGATGGGGACAGCCAGGGAATATCGTAGAAGCATAGAATCGTCCAGGTTGGAAGGGACCTTTCAGGTCATTGAGTCCAACCATCAGCCCAACACAACCAACACCCCTAAACCATATCTCTCAGCATTACGTCTTCCCATCTTTTAAATACCACCAGGGATGGTGACTCCACCACTTCTCACCAGATCATCAGCACCGCTGTCGGCATCGTTGAAATACCAGTGGTTTAATTAGTGTCCACATCTCCGTTGGCTGTTCTGTCCCTGGTGTCCATTAGAAGCAGTACATGGTACAGGACACTGTAGAGAGGTTGGGGCTGGTCTCTTCTCACAGGTAATTAATGACAGAACGAGAGGGAATGGCTTCAAGCTGCAACAGGGTAGGTTTAGACTGAACATTAGGAAAGAATTCTTCACGGAAAGGGTGGTCGGGCATTGGAATAGGCTGCCCAGGGAGGGGGTTGAGTCACCATCCCTGGAGGTGTTTAAGAGACGATTAGATGTGGTGCTGAGGGATATGGTGTAGGGGAGGACTTTGTAGAGTAGGGTAGATGGTTGGACTCGATGATCCCAAGGGTCTTTTCCAACCTAGAGGATTCTATGATTCTATGGACAGTGCTTTTCTGTACTCAGTACAGAACCATGCTGGGTTTTAAAAGTACCCAGCCAGTGCCCCAGACCAGAACTAGATCTCAGCTTTCTGCTTCGCTTCTGTCCCTTTATTTGGTGGTGTTGGAGAGGTCACACCCGGGGGTACATCAGCTCGTTCCCCTCCCGCTGACAGGTCGTGAGGCGCCTCTTGGCCACTGGATTGAATTTTGTCAGCTCAGTGGTTTGACCTTTCTGCTCTTCTCAAAGCCTGAAAATAGATTTTTTTTTTTTTTTCCCCAGTCTGTAAAAGTTTTTTTGTGGTGGCTAAACATAGGTTCAAAGTGTTGTGTTTCCTTTGTATTTGGATCAAGTTCTCTATTGTATACCTACTGCTTGGATGGGTTTTTTTATGGCAGTTTGTGAAAGTTTTAGCAATATCCCAGTTTTCAGACCTCCTTTTCCAAATACGTGTGAACATAAATCTTAATTTACAGGCTAGATGGTTTATACTTTCTTTTTGTAAGTAAAATGTTTACACAACTAGAATAATGTAAATATTAGGAGAGTGAAAAATACTATTGTATTCAGTTCCCAGAGTTACTTTGCAAGAAGGATCTGTGCTGGTTTTTAGAGCCCAGAGGATGGTCGGTTTGAGTAGTGACAGGGTATTAGACATCCCCATGTTCTACATAACGATTTTGATAATCAAAATTTTATGTTCCATGTGCCAGAGGTGCTTTTTTTCTGGGAGTGAGGGAGGTTTGGAGAGACCTACTTAAGGTTTCAGAAAATATGTGAACGGGTATTTGGTCGAATGCTTCTTCCGTGTGCTTTTCCAAATGTGGCCATTAAAATGTAATTCCAAATGAAGAACTTGCTTTTCATTTCTTAAAAGTTTAGCCAGTATTTATAAAGTTGATATTGGATCACTATTTTTTGTACAATATTATCTTTCAATTCATAGGACTGAGTATCTAGGGGCTGACGTGACTGTGTGGAATTTCGTTTTGCAGAAGAAACCTTTTTATTTTGCTCATGGTACTTCACGCTGTCAGAGAAGTTTTGGACTTTTTTTTCTGCATCAGAATGTTTTTTGAAGGAATAGTATATAGAATTTATCATATACAAATGGTAAAAGTCTATACATTTTATTACAGAATCTATGATTCACTGCTACAGTGTTCTTTCCGTAAAGTTGAGTATAAATTTGAAAATAGTAGAAATGTATGTAGCAGAAAATTAATAAGCAGCTGAATTAAAGGACTGGTTAGTTGATGGTATTCTGTGTGCCTCTGGTTCTTGAAAAGCCTACTAGTGATTTTTACTTTTTTCGGTAGAAACAACATGTTTGTGGGCTTCAGTCACGCACTAAAACTTATAAATCTATATAAGTGTGTTTATTTACAGAGAGATTTATGAAACAGAAGTGCTATTGTACATACGTGTACCAAAAATGCATAATATTCTTTCTGTGTACTCATTTTCTTAAAGAAAATTCAAGGCATTTAATGGACCAAAACTTTTATTTGGGTTATATTACTTTCTGTTTTGTATTGATGTTTTCTAAAGGTTATTCTTGATGGAAGGCAGGAATGGAATGGATAAGCAGGACTCCTGCTTCACAGGGGATTGCAGCATGAGCTGATGCTGGAGACTGGGGGCTCTTTGGCCGGCATCAGCTATTTGTCATTTCGTGTGTTCTTGGTCCTGCTGGTGTGTGTCAGAGCTGGGAAGAGGGTTCACCTTTGTTTTATAGAAAGGCGCATCATTTTCTATCATTTGTATAAAATCTGAATGCTGTTGGCCAAGCTTAGTCTATAATGGCTTTTTCACAAAACCTCCGTCAAGTTGCAGGTGGATATTCAAACGTGTAACAAAAGTTGTATGAATAACTTTGTCTTCAAATCAGACTTACACATCTTTTTTCCTCTCTCTTTCCTGCCTTTCCCCAAATCCGTTTTATTTACAGCTTCCAGCTGATCTTACCAAGATGCATCTCACCGACAATCCTCATCCTCAGGTGACTCATGTCCCCTCCAGCCAGTCGGGATGTAGCATCGCCAGTGACTCGGGGAGCAGCAGCCTGTCAGATATTTACCAGGTAAAATTGCATTTCTTTCTTATTTTTTCCTTCCTTGATGTTAAACATTCCCTAAACAAAAACAGTGGCCCTTTGCCCAAGACTTGCCCTCTGGATGCCTCTGCGTATCCCTGTGTTGCTCGTGTGATTTGCCACCTCTGCAGCCCCACGGAAGGCAAACCAACTTGTTGCTTTTAAAAGTCACATTTGGTGATTTATGGCATCGTTTTCCTTCTTTCTGTAATGGAACAAATTTCATGAAATCATTCTTGTGTTTCAAATACCTTCCTCGATTATTTGTATTTATTGTTAATAACAGATGCTGTGTTTCTGCAAACAAAAGCTCGGTACTAGATGCGCTCTCTGCAGCGATTGACTGAGAAATGGTAGTGTTGCCGAGAGCAGAAGTTGACTGAAATCCAGGGAGAGCTCCTGTTTGTTTACAGATAATGCACTTAATAAGTTCCCTGTCTCGTGTCAAATTGCAGAGGTGGTTTCGGGGATTTTTTTCATTCTGGTTGATGAGGCTGCTCATTTCGGGTTTGTCTGGATCAGTAATTGCACAGCTTTTCCACTTTTAAGTTGAAATCTCACTACAAGCCTGAGTTTATAGCAACTATGGGGCAGGACGTAGGTGTAAGTTCATTTTAGACACCCGTTCCCTTGGGTGCTGTCTGGGTACCATTTCTGTACACTATACTGAGATTAGTGAGATCTTATTTACAGCAATGTATTGCTAGGTAACTTTAAAAATAAAGCATTAAAAGCTTTTAGAACATTATCCTTTTAGAACATTAAGTGCCTTTATGTGGTTTTTTTTCCCTGTTTAATCTATTACCTTACTGCTACTTTAGATTTGCTTGCTCCCAACTAGGTCAGGAGTCTGTGCATCCCTGGGAGTCTTGTCAAAATGCTCTAAATTTTCTGATTTCTGAAAGGCAGTGCTGGAAGATTTTGTTCTGTGTCTTAATTTTTTCTATTTTTTAAATTTACCGATTCAACAGAATTGATTTTCATTAAGTCAGAGTCACCAGAACTAGTCTGTATATTGTCCTTTACCATCTCCTGTGTCAGGATGCTGACGGAGAGTTCTCCTGACCATCGTCTGCCTGAGCAGCTTGGAGAGGTTGCTCTAAGTGAAAAGCACTTAAAGCATATTATTGATAAAGAAAATGGAATTCCAGTAACGAGTGAATACTCTGTCATGTGTGGTTAATTGCATTTGAAATGCCTTATGTCTACTCTTCAGAAAACGCCAAAAGAGCATAATTGTTAAACAAATAAGAATTATATAAATAAATGAAGTAATAGAGTAGCGTGTTTATATGCACCGGAGCAAATAACCATTGGTGAAATGTATTTTTGTGCCCTAAGGTATTGTTAGTTTATTAATGTGAAAATTACTGCAGATTTTCAATTAATTTGGAGGAGTTGAGGACTTTTCAGGTAGGAATCTCCTTGTCAGTGACAAGAGCCTGGTTTTGCATCCTGTGGGGAAGAGGCACCCTGGGAATTTGCAGGCAGGAGGGGTGGTGCCGAGGCAGGTTCCCACCCTTCGGCTCCTGGGAGAACTGCAAGGACAATACTGCAGCCATGGATGGTCAGAGCTACCTTGTCATTAATCCTGAAAAACAGCAGTGGAGAATCCAGCATTTGATAAACTATGGGTGAAGAAGAGACGTGCAACTGGCATGTCATGGGAGGGGAAAAAACCCAACTCAACAACCCACTGTTTGTTTTTTTTTTCCCCTTTCTAATTTTTTTAGTGAATTTTTCATATCTTCTTCTCATATGCATAATGTGCAAATAATAACCTGTCAAAAGCTGCCGGGACATTACTGCAGTAACTAAAACAGTTTTGGAGAAGTCTCTTAGTGTTTGTCACCCAGTTCCACGTGCGTGGAGAGATGGTGTGTGATAACGTCATGGCACAGTATTTAAGTAGTATTATATTGCAGTGACACATCAATATAGACAGTGTTTGAAATCAAAAGAAAAAGAAAAGTATTTCTCCCAATATTCATCGTGATATTATGGAGGCAGACAATCTCTTTGATACGCAATAAACCTACTTTTTGAGTACAATGTATTGGCTCAGTAGCTGAAAATGTTTTTTGGTACATTAAAATACATAAAGTACTTGGAAAATGATGCTTTGCTTTTGCAGTCAGCTTCATATCTATTACATGCCAAACTCTCGAGGAGTAGCATTAATGTCAGCAGAGGAAGAGCATTTTTGAATAATTTTGATTAATGTAGCCTTGAAATGACCTTTTGAATTAATGGCATCTTAACATTAATTTTTACTGTAGGTAGTGCAAACTGAATTCCAGAGCAGGAAAATATTAAGAATAATAGAACCAAAGAATGAAACAATTTTTTTTTATTAAGATTTGGAAAGGTTTTCTGTTAATCCATGCACACTATACTCATCGATAGTGTTGAAATGAGGTTTCACTTGTTCCTGCTGCCTCTCGGGCCAGGATGTTGAACAGGAAACACTGAATATAAAGCCTGAGGTGGGATCAGCAGAAAAGGAGCCCCGTCTGCGAGCGCTGCTGGGAACACAGTGTATTAAACCCTTGCTTAGTTGCAGAAACTTAAGGAAAATAAATTTATGAAGATGTTTTTCTCCCTTCTCCTGTACCGTTACTGCTCCCTGTTGGAGCTCTCAGTCTTTATGTGGTCAAATGTCTAAATGTATGTTTTGCAAAGTCCAACTTACTTGGAGTACTGTGGAACAGTTGTTTATCTGTTGGACTGCAGACATTTTTTTTTAATACAGAAAAAAGTAAGTTATTCCCTTTTTATTATTCACAATTTTTGAAACAACTTCTTTAATTTTCTTAAACTGGATTTTTCTTAATAATTTTTAAAATTTTTTCATTCAACCCATTTCTGACAGTGTGCTTAATTTCTATGGTGTTTAGTCAGAGGTAGGGGTGGAGGTGGGTCGGGTCTCATTAAGCTATAATGAATTAATTGCCTCTATCAATAGCTTGCAGCACTGTTCTCTTAACGACCAACCAATTTGTGTCTGGTTTTTCATACCTGTTGAGTTCTGTCAGTGGTGTGCTTAAAGTTTCTCTCTTTCTCTTTTTTTTTTTTTAATGTAAAAAAAAAAAAAAATCTTTCATTTCTCACTCTGGCAGTTTATAGCATTTGTGGGCAGCAACATTATTGCCCAGCAATAATTCCAATTGTGGTTAAGGTTTTGATATTAAAATGGATTATCTATAAAATATGCGTTGGGGAATGGGCCTTCCTCAGGATTTTTCTATCAATTCTGAGAAGAGGCCTGGATGTTTTTCCCCTGAGAGAATTGACATGAGAGAAGGGGAAAAAAACCTTGCTTTTAACAGCAGGTCGCATCAGGAATCATGAGCACTGAAATACATTATTATATGAAGTTATTATGGCACAGGAGTTCTTTGAGGCATATTTAATACTTCTTTTTTTTCCTGACACACATGGTAGCAGGATGTGTATCATCATCACCAAAACTTTGCAAGGGCCAGTTCTTACGTCTTTGGCTCCCAAAGGGTAGGCCAGCACAGGACACCTCCGTAATCAACGTTTGGCAAACGTGGCTGAAACATGTTAATTGGCAAAATTTTCAGTGCTATAAATAGAGTAAGAATAGTATGATTTTAAAATAGTAAATGTATGCTTTGACGGGTGTTAATTTTCCATCTGATCTCCGTGACGCTCACCATTTGGGTCTGTCCCTGCTGCCTTCTCCAGAGAGAGTTCTTGCCCTGTGACCCAATCCTCAAAATCCATATTTGTGTAGGATTTCAGGATTGGAGCTTCTGGTTTCATTTTGTAAATTAATAGTTGATAAGTGTTCCTGTGATGAACGATTTTTTGATATTTGATAACGGAACCAGCTGGGACATCGTGCTCGGGAAGAGCAGCGACTCCTGCAGAAACCTTTATGAGCCAGATCCTTGTTCCTCCGGGCGCTGCCCGACTGCCAACCCATTGTCAACCATCTGCACCTCATCTTTGGCACACGGTTTGTAGACCATCTCTTATTTCATGGCTCGATCAAATTATAACTTATCAAAGAAAAAAAAAGAGAGAAGATTTGTTTGTTGTCCTATATAGGGTATACAACGGAAATTTTAAACCATCACTTTTCTGTAGAACCTTTAGCCTCAGTTTTCTTCTCTTAAATTGAGGTTATCAAAGTGGGTGTTAGTGTTGTAGTCAGCGTGGAAAAGTTGGTATAAATTGTGGCTATTGAGATGAAGAAATGCTAGAAAAGTCCTTGAATAAAATGCCGTACTGATCGTGTGCTGCTGAGACTCTCCAAGCACAATTTGCACTTGGGCTTCTTTCCAAACCTGTTAATGTGAGCTACAGAAGCCAGTAAAGTGATGTAATAGAAACCAGATTTAACCCTGTGTGCATCGTTATCCTACTCTGAAACAAATATTTATGTTAAATCATTTAAACCTTATTTCGTAGGGTTGCTGGCTAATTATTAAAATGAGGACAAGCTCAAAGGTCCAAGGCTATATCTAAACCCCAGTACTTTTCTGTTTAGTGAAAGAAGGAAATAAATACTGCTCAGCTGTGGGAGTGCTGGGCTTGCATTAGCCCATCAACACGGAGCGTGTAGGAAGAGGGAGGCAGACAGTCTGCTGTGATTAAATCACTTAAAATAAGTATTGTTTTTTATGAGGCAAGGAAGGCAGGAGAGCAGCATGGCTGGGTGAGGACCCTCCTGGTCAAGATAAAGTGCAAGAAGGAAATGGGCATAGTGGAACCAGGGAGGTGTGTCCTGGGAGGAATGTAGGGATGTGTAGGGTGGGGATCAGGAAGGGTAAGGCACAGTGGGAGCTGGATTTGGCAAGGGATGTGAAGAATAACAAGAAGGGCTTCTACAGGTATGTTGGTCAGAAAAAAGAAAATCAAAGAAAACTTACTTCCCTCCATAAATAAAACAGGAGAACTAGTGACATGGAGAAGGCTCAGGCACTCAATGATTTTATTGGCTCACTTTCCACTGGTAGTCACTCTTCTCACTTCTCTCAAGGTGGGGACTGGGGGAATAAAGTCCTTCCCATGGTAAGAGAAGATCAGGTTTGAGACCCCCTGAGGAAACTGACCGTACAAAAGTCGATGGGACCCAACGAGGTGCATCCCAGGGTCCTGAGGGAGCTGCTGTTGGAAATGCTGAGGGACTGTCCATCTCTCTGGAAAAGGCAGAAGACGTTGTACCAGGGCCTGTAGTGATAGGGCAAGGGCCAATGGTTTTAAACTGCAAAAGGGTAGATTTTGCTTGGATGTAAGGAAGAAATTTTTTATAATGAGGATTCTGAGACACTGGAACAGGTTGCCCAGGGAACTTTTGGCTGCCCCATCACTGGGAGTGTTCAATTACAGGTTGGACCAGACCCATCCTTTATTTTGGAGGTTTTATGAACACGCAGAGTGTTTGCTGCATTAGTTTGTCATCAGTATTTTTGTATAATCTCAAGGATTTCTTTCAAAGTCAAAGCGAATATTGTAAATGTGTTCAGTTAAAAAGAAACTCATTTTTCTGCAAGTCTTTATATAATTGCCTTCTACTTCTCAGTGACACATCTTGTTGTTCAAGTTTTTGAACTTGAACAGCAAAATGATTTGCATGCTGGCTTAAACTGGGGGAAAAAAAAAGTGGTTGAGCAACTACTCTATGGAAATTGAAAATTTGATACTACTTCTTCCCCCCCCTTCCATCTGTTTGGAAAGTTATTTTCATGCAATTACATCATTTAAACTTTACATAAGGAATTATTGCAAACGATTCCTATGTGACTCTGCTTTTGTTGCCAGTGTTGCTTTCTCTTTCACCGTTGCTTCATGCGTTTGCTCGGTGTGGTGTCTATATTGCCATCTATTGATGGCAGCACAAGTGTGTCTGCAGGCATTGGGTAACCAATGGCATGACTGAATTATGTTATTATTTTGTTAATAATACAGACTCTAGAATTGTGAAAAAAAAACAAATCATTTTGTTTACATGAATGAGCAAGAAAGAGTAAATGCTATGAAATGAGAATAGAGGAAAGAATAGTCATCCTTACCTCCTTCTCCCCCAGTTTATATACAGCACTTGACACACTTGCTCTACTCCAGAATTCAAATCCATGTTTTAATGCCAACATTAAAAATTAGATCAAATACCTTTCATTTTAGCCAGTCAATCTGCTGTGTTATTTTTTTCCTGCGTCACAGGGTTAATATCGATGGGTTTGTAGTGCCTCTAGTTCCCTGGAGGTGGGGAGGGATATAAGTAAAGACAGGGAACAAATGTCCCAGTATGTTAATGTTGCTTTCGGAACTTGTGATGGTCGTGCCTGCAGCCAGGTGTTGCTTCATACCAATGGTGTGTATTTGTACCATCCTTTCAGTGTAACGGGTTTTCTTCAGTGTCCAGAAAAGGAGCTGTTACAATTTCTAGTTTGAATTGTTGATCACAGCATTTCTTTTATTATTAGCTACCTGAGACCATAAGTCATTAAAGTGAAGACACTGAACTCATTGTCCGGTGGATGTTTTCTTTGTAGGCTACGGAGAGTGAGATGGGAGACGTTGATTTAACAGGTCTTCCAGAAGCACCTGTGGACTCTGAAGATGAAGAGGAAGAAGAGGATGAAGATATTGACAGAACTTCAGATCCGCTTCTAGGGCGAGATGTTGTACGAGAGTGCCTTGAGAAAGAGCCTGCAGATAAAACTGATGATGATATTGGTGAGGAGGAAAAAAAAACCAAAATCTTTATGTAAAACTGTATGATAAAACATCTGTAAGAGAAGCATATCTGAATACTGTTTAATGAGTTAATGTTAAATGTATATCCTCGTAATTATGAATGATGCCTTCCAGAGGTCGCTTTGCTCTAGTGATACTGTTAATTGAGTGATATCTCCTATCTAAGAGAGTATTTGTTCTGAGGAACTAAGTATTTTAAAAAACAGTCTTGGAGATGCTTAAGATATTAAATATTGTGGTCATTGTATGTGTTGATATACAGGAGGGGTAGGTAGCAAGGTGCAATTTTGACTGCCTGAAACTGTTGAACTAGTTATTAAATGTGAAAGAGAATTTACTGTTACTGCCGTGTAGATTTACTGAATTGTAAACTGAAAAACATCTAAGATGGAAATTATTTACTGCAGTGTTTAACTAGGAATTGGCATTAGTTAAATAGTAAAATTTGCATTATGCTATACTTCAAATTACTTCTCTAAACACTAGAAGAAAGCATTTCAGGCTCCTATCAAGCTTATGGTTACTGTTCTGCAAGGGTATTTTTAATTTTTCTAAATGTTTGAAGCTGAGTGCTTTAACACTGGAGCCAGACTGCTGCCGTGGGATCCGTCGGAACACGACCGAGACCGTAGAGCCCAGTTCCGGTTGTTGATGACAAAATGCACACTGGGCTCATTTAGCCCCAAGCACTAATGGGGATTGTAACACCACTGAGCTATTTTCCCATGAATATAGCTGAGATTTAATGTACCTGTGGAGGGGAAGGTATCTAAGGAACCCCTGGGCCTTGCAGTCTTCTTACCAATGTTTCCTTTGTCTAACAGAGCAATTATTGGAATTTATGCATCAGCTTCCTGCCTTTGCAAACATGACTATGTCTGTGAGAAGAGAACTCTGCTCAGTGATGATATTTGAAGTAGTAGAGCAAGCAGGAGCCATCATACTTGAAGACGGCCAAGAAGTAAGTTACTGCTTGTAACCCAGTTTGAGTGCTGCAGGCACTGAAATTATAGGCCATATGGGTGATATATAGGTTTGCAAAGGCATCTGGGGGTGAAGGGCTGGAAAATCCATTTCCCATCTCCTCACCTCTCCCACACCTGAAAGTTAGAGAATTCTTCTCTCGCTGTGACCCATGTCCAAAACCCCCAAACCTCAGCCTATCCCTCTGGGAGATTCTGCCTGTGTTTAAATGTCTTGTTCAAGATTTCAACGTGGCCAAGTGTAGACATAACACAGCATTCAGGGTCTTGTTGTCAGGTAAGTTCTAACACTGAAGGAGTCCATTTCAAAGATTATCTGTGGCATAGAAGAATACATCATTTCCATTGGTAAAATAACTTCTTATAGTGTATTTTTTTTAAAAAATACTAACATGAAGAGGTGTCCTCACCCAACAGTGTAGGTATTATAACACGAGGGTCTAAATTAGGAGCAGTTTCCATACAGAGTCAGTGGGAGGAGACAGATGTGCAAATTAGTGGTCAGGCTCCCAACGTGGGTGCTCTGAATCCCTGTTTTGAAATCTCTGCCCTTGGATCAAGACATCTGGAATGGCCGTAGCAGGTCATCCCTCCAAGAGGATGAGGTAGACCCATCTCTGGTAGTGACCAAATGGGTACCCAGGGGACAAGTGTTCATTCTCACTGAATGGTATAAATATATTGCAGCAATTAGCCCACTGATTAAAAAAGCAATCTATTCATCAGCATTCCTCCCTACTGAATTAGTTCTGAAATGAATGAAGAATGCTGAAAAGCGTTCTTGTTTCAGTCGTCTTTATTACTTGCCTTACAGTGCACATTTTTAGTGAATGAGATGTTGCAAAACTGGTGACAACAAACTGGAGACTGCAAGAATAAGCTTTTCTGAGATAAGAGCCTTGGAACAGCTTAGAAAAGTTGTTGAATTGGCTTCACTTAATAAATTTGTTTTTTTACTTCCTCTAGCTCGATTCTTGGTATGTTATTTTAAACGGCACAGTGGAAATCAGCTATCCTGATGGGAAGAGTGAGAGTCTCTGTATGGGAAATAGTTTTGGGATTACTCCCTCCCTGGACAAACAGTACATGAATGGAGTGGTCAGAACCAAAGTAGATGATTGTCAGGTAAGATACCTATTCGATACAACTACCTGGTGTTTTTAAGCATCTAATAAAAGGAAACAGGCTGCTTGCATCTTAAGGGCAGGATCTTTATTCCAGGAGCAGGAAAAAGGAGGTTGGTGTTTTGTAGGTGAAGGGCTCTGCAGATGTCGGGTTAGTTGTATGCCCTTCAGCAGCTGAGATTTATTTCACGTGAGAAATAGCAACTTTGATTTATGCTGAAACATAAGCTTAGTCCACCCCAGTCATGCTCTGTATGTGATGGACACGCAGCAGGAACAGATAAACAGAAAATATCCATTTCCGCTTCTCACAGGCTTTGTCCTCTATATGTTTAGCCCATTCCAGCAACCTTTTGGAAGTGTAAGAATGTGACCGGTTCTATTTGTCTTCTATTTCTTGTGTAGTTGGGCAGAACAGGGTGGGGTGGGTATCAGATTGTGCTGAAGCAGCCCAGAGATGGGGCTACATTCATGGTTTGGGTGTTTATTAACAATCCCGTGTTGTTTGGGGGCAGTTTGTGTGTATAGCCCAGCAGGACTACTGGAGGATTCTGAACCACGTGGAAAAAAACACTCACAAAGTGGAGGAAGAAGGAGAGATCGTTATGGTAAAGGAGCACAGGGAGCTGGATCGCAGCGGAACCAGAAAAGGACACATAGTTATCAAGGTGAATTTCTTTCTTTGCTTTCCATCAATCTATTGAACCTTTTTTATTAGTGAATAAATTCAATTTTGGTTTGAACCTAGAATCTGTCTCAGCTCAAAAAGTTGATTGGAAGGAATTTATATTATTTTACAAGTATATTTTCATCTATCTTTTAATATTAGACCTCGTCAGCACGTATATTGAGTTTTGCTTTGGGAGCACCCTTTGTGCATCTTTATGTATTGACCTGTTTTTTGTAATCTGGATGAGGAACTTCAACTGTTCATTAAAAATAAAATTAAGGGAAGTTATTAGTTGTTCTAGCCAGATATTACCCATGCAAAACACTCGGGCTGAGAGAGGCAGGAAGATTTGATTTAAACGTGTTTGTGTGTTTTCTCCTGAGTTTGCCAGAACTGAAATTGGAGAAAGGATTATACTGGTCACATGTTTTTATGTCAAGATACTCTCTAGAGAGAGGTAATGATGAGAGATACCAGTTACTTTTTGCATTTAATTTTTAAGGCAACACCCGAGCGACTCATCATGCACTTAATAGAAGAACATTCTATTGTGGACCCAACCTACATCGAAGATTTCCTTTTAACGTACAGAACGTTTCTAACGAGCCCCCTGGAAGTTGGAAATAAACTCTTGGAATGGTTCACAGTGGACAGCCTCAGAGATAAGGTTGGTTTGAATCTGAGAGATTGGTATTTCTGGGGAAAAAAACCTCCAAATTGATTCCTTTTGGTGTTGCTGATGAACTGGGATTATGCTCCAGCCATTTTATATGAACTATTTGAAAGCAAAGTGTTCTTCACCTGTATCAAGAAAGGTTTCTATGTGTGTACTGTACTGTCATAAATTCAGTCCATTGTTTCACTTCTGCAGAATGGTAAATACTGTTTTCTATTTAATTTAAAGATGTAAATGCCAACCTCTGAAATCCTTTTCACCAGAAATGCAGAAAAGTTGTGTTCATGATCTCTTGGACATACCATCTTTCTTTTCACAGCCGTGTTGTGCTTGTCTTCCAGCGTTTTCTGCTGTAGAACTTTTCAGTGTATGAGCATGTTTTGTGTGAGCAGCTTATTACGAACTCTGTACTTAAAATAAACTCTGCTCAAGACAGGTGCAGTTGATAAAAATACTTCCATAAATAGAATGAGGTTCAACTCCACGTGACTGTATGTACATACATGTGAAAAATGTTCATGGTCTGGAACTTGTATCCATGTCCAAGTTGTTGAAAATTCCAGCAGTGAAATTCTTTGCCAGCGGTTTTACGTGTTCTGCCTCTGAGCTGAAGGAAACCCAACAGACTATCGAAACGCTGTCATTTTTTTGCGTAGGAAATTGTCTGGGGTCTTTTGCTGTGGTTACTGCTTCTCTTCTTACCTTTTTCCGTGCTGTGCATTTTGACAACTGCCTTTTTTTTAAGAAAAGGAAAGTAAAAAAACCACCATACAACTGTCTCAGGAAATTGTTTATTTTTAGAAGAGAAACTGCTGTAGATTAACCTTTTTTATAAGATGGATGGATAAAGTAGTTGTCAGACTGACTTTATCATAAATGATGGTAGCTCTGTAGCGTGCACAAAAGCAACCTGAAGATTTAGCTAAAAGTTCTTAAAAGAAAACATTTTATTATCGTAATGTTCTTCTGAGAACTTTCTGTAAGGAGATCATTAGGATGCTTTAAAAAGATAAGCTTTATAAACAGCACAAGGAAGAGTTGACTGAGGATGGATTTGTGCACCAGGAAGTACCAGGTGATTTAGCCAATTAGGTATAAAAATGTTTACT
This sequence comes from Tringa tobata, assembly GCA_033628505.1. Lineage (NCBI taxonomy): Eukaryota > Metazoa > Chordata > Aves > Charadriiformes > Scolopacidae > Tringa > Tringa tobata. The sequence continues at coordinate 870,232 of JAHREE010000102.1, read as the reverse complement.
TTTTCTATTTTTAATTTGTTTCCACAAATAAAGCAAACGAGAAGGTGATTTGAAGTGTAAATGTCTTCTGCTTCTGCTTGTTAACAGATGCAGTGATCTGTCATGTGTTATTCTGCCATGTCCTTGTATTCTTCTTTGCTTCTAGATTAAAGCCTAGAGGAGAAGAATCATAGCTACTTTTATAAATACGTAACTATATTTCTTTACAGGTCACCAGAGTGGTCTTACTGTGGGTGAACAATCATTTTAATGACTTTGAAGGAGATCCTGCTATGACTCGGTTTCTGGAAGAGTTTGAAAAGAACTTGGAAGATACGGTAGGAGCAAAAAAGAACAACTGTCATACTTTCTAATATTACACATTTTCATTTTCCAGTGTTAGGAGTGACTAACACATTGTAGTCTGCAAGTCTGACAGTCAATAAATCGCTTTTAACATGGACATTTTCATTCTTAATTATATATTTAGATATAAAGCCCATATAATATAGTACATATGGCAGTGTTTATGTATGTCTTTTTGCATTACTGCAAAAGAGGACAAGGTTTATTTAGTATGGTTTGGGTGCATGGCATCAAAAGTCCTTTTGCTGACACTTGGGGTGTTTTTCACAACTGTTTTTCCATTTCTAGTAAAAGAAACATTACGTTCCATTTTGTGTCTTCTCCCTTACAGAAAATGAAAGGACATCTCAGATTGCTGAACATTGCCTGTGCTGCCAAAGCGAAATGGAGACAAATTACCCTGCAGAAACCTTCTAGAGATTCGCCGCTGTTTTTCAGCCTCCTCGGCGGCAGCGACAAGGGCTTTGGTATTTTTGTGGAGACTGTGGAGATGGGCAGTAAAGCGGCCGAAGCTGGACTCAAGCGTGGTGACCAGGTAAAAAGAATAAAGCTCCCTTAAGATATTCTGGTTCAACCAAATGTGGTCTTCTCAACAAAAAGAATATGCTCCTTACTAAAAGCATTCTATTGTGAGTGCCACAGTTTGGTTTCAGTTTATATGTGTTAAATGGGTTCCTATTAAATAGATTTCAAAATATTTAAAGTATTTAAGTGTTTCAGAAACAGAAAGGGAAAAGAAACCAAGTTGTGGTTATTGCAGGAGACTTTCTGGTTGGAGATATGGTTACGTTAAAGCCATCGGCTGGTTTTGTTGGGTTGATTCCCACCTTGTGTGAATCATCCCAGTTCACTGGGGCTGGTGGAGCAATGACAGTTCACACCAGGTGAATCACAAAATGGTTTGAGTTGGAAGGGACATTAAAGCCCCCCCAGTGCCACCACCCCCTGCCCTGGGCAGGGACACCTCCCACCACACCAGGTCGCTCCAAGCCCCCTCCAACCTGGCCTTGAACCCCTCCAGGGATGGGGCAGCCACAGCTTCTCTGGGCAACCTGGGCCAGGCTCTCACCACCCTCACACCAAACAAGTTCTTCCCCACATCTCAGCTC
>JAHREE010000102.1:833515-868504 GCA_033628505.1 Tringa tobata | reverse complement strand
GCCCTTGTTCACTCTTGTTTTTCTTTTAAATTATCATTTTCTGTTTGTCACTGTGTGGGTAAAAAGTTTCAAGATCCTAGAAGTTGCTTACTGGCATAATGAAAAAAAAGCAGCCGCAGTAGCCGGTTGGTACAGACTAATGTGAAATCACATGAAATAAAGCACAACTGTAACTTTTTCTTTTGTATTATAAACGTAAGGAACATGCCTTTAGGAGTGGATTCTCTTCCTCTTACCTGAGAGAATTTCAAGGTGATGCCTCTGATGCGTTTTAATGAATTCATGTCTTGAAGCTTTTTTCAACAGTGGTGCTTACTGCTCTGGCTTTTTAATTGGTGTTGACAAAGAGCAATTCCCATTCTGATGAGAAGGCTCGGAGCCTTAGATTTTATTGCATAATAGAAATACACAATTTGGCTGGGACTTATTATAGAGTCCTGATTGATTGCCTTGCGTGTAGGGGCAATCACAGAAATTCCCTCTGTGCAGTTCTGCATTCTCCCACTAGCACCATGTTTTTGACAGAAAATACTGAGTTTCTGACTTGAGTGATCTAAAAAGATTTTAAAAGATTTTTGAAAAATGTAAAAAAACCCCAAACTTATCAATTGATAAACAATTTGAAGAATATGTTTCTGCCTTTAATACATGGGAAGAAACATGAAGAACATAAACATTACCTTTTCCATGGAATTATGTCTTGGGATGTGCAAGTATTGGACCAGCTGAGTGTGATAAATGCAATGGGAAATTTGATGCAGCTTCTGGACAGTGTTACTAAAAGAAAACAAAAGCTGTTTTGGAAAATATCAGTCTGTCTTGTAGCTATTCTTGAGAAAGCATCTGCACGCCGTTGCCTAAAAGATGCAGACAAGAAAGTCAATAAATACATAAAGCTAATTGCCATGAATGCAATTTTTCTTGATTTATCTATCCAGTAACGATATAGTGGGTCTATTAAATTTGCTGTGATAGGTGCTGATTTCAGAAGTAGCTGGGAGAGCTCTGCTATGCAGAATGTTTGATTGTTTTCATTGAACGCTTAGGGCTTGCTCTTTCTCCCAAGTTAATGAAAAGCACAACTTAAATGGGAAAAGACCTGCACTTTTAGAGTCCAGATGAAAACGCAGTGTAGTGCCTGGTTTGTAACTCTTTGGTTCACTTTTTCTGCAGGGATATGGGAAGAGAAAGGTTTGAGGGGGGTGGAAAAGAATTCAGTGTGAAGTTTGAAGTGTGCAAAGGTGAATCACAATGACTGTATCTTCTCTTGCAGTGTTTAAGGAGCTGCTCTGCAGGATAGGGCAAGAGAAGAACGGAATTCCGCATATTCCAAAAATTGCGGAAAAGAAAAACAACCGTTATTCCATCCCAGATATGCCTGGAGATGTGGAACAGATGTTCCCCCGAGAAAAGGGAAACAAGAAAATGAAAGCAAACACTGTATCTGGTGGGAGAAACAGGATCAGGAAAATTTTAGACAAGACCCGATTCAGCATCTTGCCTCCAAAACTCTTCAGGTTTGTCAGACTTTTGTGGTCAAACAGTAATTGTTCCATATTAAATTGTTATATTTTATTTTCTTGTTATCTTCAGTCATGTTGCTTATGGTTTAAAAAAAATGCAACAAATCTGACCCAGAAATGCAGAACAAGAACCAAAATATCTTTTCTCTCCCAGTGAATGCTTTCAGATCTGCTTTTTCTCCATCCTTGTGTTGAAAGCCAGCCCACAATGTGTAATTAAACACCCGAGTGCCATTTTTCTCAGTTCCTTTCATGCTGAGATGAATATAAGGAGTTCAGTGCATGTGACTGAAGCGAGTGTGTTTTGCAGTGACGGCAGCGTGAGCCAGTCGCAGGACGACAGCATCGTGGGGACGCGGCAGTGCAGGCACAGCCTGGCCATCATGCCCATCCCGGGGACACTCTCCTCCAGCAGCCCCGACCTGCTCCAGCCCACGACGAGCATCCTGGATTTCTCTAATCCTTCAGGTGAAACAGCAGCATTAGCTTGATTTACGGGATGATTACAAGGCAGCTGGTTCAGGGGGAAAATTACATCTTTTACCAGCATCAAACATGTCGAGGGCAGTTACCGATTTATCTTGTGGCCCCAACAGGTCCAAACTGGAGATTGCCTGAAAATCCAAACTGCCTGAATCTCTCTTGCTCTTTTGTAATGTGAAACTTAACTTTTTTACAAAGATCTGTGTTTTTCCACTTCAGAGCGTATGTGGTTTACTGGAGTTTACCAGAGCTCTGGTAGAAGCAGGTTGTTCTTGGCTGCACTTTTCCTGATAGCAGTTCTCTTGCTGATTTCATTTGTCTGTCCACCCTCTTCGAATTTACATTCCAAGCAGAAAAACTTAGGACTGCCATGGTACCAACACAGTGATATTCAAGTTTTAAAAAAATTAAGTGTATTCAACTGTATGTCTGAAAAAAGTGAAAAATGCTTTGAGATGTATAGTCTACACTTGCTTTGTTGTTCCTGTAGGAATAGAGTTTATGGGGTGGCTGCAGGAGGTATTTGTTGTTATCTGCAGCTGCCTGTAAACATGGCAAGTCAGAATCGTGTCTCCCTATTTCAAGTGTAAGTTCTGTGCGTAATTATAAGTTCTGGGAAGTGCCTTCTGGCTATGCCTTATGTTTGTATAAACTTGCAGATTTCCCCTTTAAAAGGGATGTACAGAGATAGAACTGATCAATTGCATAAACGTCCATAGCAAATAAGTTCCCTTTTTACTGCAAATCCAGGTTTGTGCTGCCTGTGTGAGAACTACACACGTGTTCTCTAGGAGTCTTCAATTATATTACACAAGTTGCTGCTTGATAGGAAATGTGGATAACTAGTCCTTCTCACCTTTAAGTTTACCAGAACAAATACGCTGTCATTTTTGAATGGCAGAGAAAAGCAAAATATTTCTGACAGTGTACTATGTGCTCTTGATAAGTTTTGTAAACATCTTGATTTGGTGTTGACGCAGTTTTTCTCTTTTTTTTTCCTGCCGGCAGCTGTTGGGTTTTACTGTAAGTATCCCCACGTAGAGCATCCTGAAAACCTTAATACTGCATGGCTTTGCCTGTTGAACTTACCACTGCCAGACCTTGCGCTGCCGTAGCCATTAGCGTTGGGGCTGGGGGACCTGCCCTTTAATCACCCAGCCCAGGGGTTCCCATCAGGGGCACAGCACTGGGCACTGCGAGGACCTGCAGTTTGTTCTCGTTTCTGCCACTGAGTGACTTCAGCAGGTCCCTTCCCTCCTCTGTGACCTTGCTTTAAAGGAATGAGGTTGCTTGACATCCCTTTTATGGAAGTTTTAGATGATAACATAGTTTGATCCTTTTATCTATTGGACACTATAACTAAAACTTTGTGCATGCAAAATCATTCTGTGTTGTAGCCACAAGCTGCATCATGCATAGGAAAAGAATTTTTCTTAATATTTACCTGCTTAAAAGCAAAGACCATGAAGATAGACACATGCTTGTAATAGAAGTTGCCATCCCTATCACTTACAGGTTCCACTGTGTGGGTTGCATGGTGATTTTTATTTTTTTTTCCCAAATTACATTTCAGTTTCAATTTTATACCTTGAGTATATTCTAATTTTCAGTGAAGCCAATACCAAGATGTGGATCTTTGACTCTTCTGTTGATTTATTATGATTTTTATGAGTGCAGCCATTTCCCAAATAATTCAGCGTGGCGTTCTCACTACCTTCACTCTGAAATGAGTACATAATATTTATTGTTCCCTTTTATTGCCCCCATTCATATATGCATAGAGCTTTTCAAATTCAACTACTCCCCAGCTATTGACGTGACTATTCTGGCAACGTGAGAAGTCATAATAAAGAAACCATTCCTGGGGTTTGTTTTCAGTCAGAATTTTTTCTGATGCCGTCTCTCCCCTCGTTTTCCAATTCATTTAAAGCTGCTGTTGAGGTTGTTGTTTCTTTTCCCCCCAATGGGGGTAAAATTTTTGTGCAGAATCACAAATTACCTGCTTACTTTTTGCACTGAAATTCCTGCTCCTTGCCCCCGTAACACCAGTAAGTCCTGATGGAAGTAAAGAGTAACCCCAAGGTCACTGTCCTTTAAAAGAGATCTTCATTTCTGCCTTGGGCAGTGGATTTTGATAGAGAAAAATCAATGTCTAGGCGATGGGGTAAGCAGCACGGAAAACTGGGTGCTCAGAGGAAGGAAGCTGGAGGACTGGAATGCACAGCCCAACGGGACGAGTCTCCTGGGAGAAGTGGCAGGTCCCCCGGGCAGAGGGACACCCTGTCACTCCCTCTCCTGGGGCATCCCTCGGGTGGCAGCTCACACACACAAATCCACAGATTGGGCACTTACTGCTGAGGGTATTAAAGGCTGGTGGGGGAAGCAAAGGGCTCTTTCGGAGGCTGTTGGAGTGGGATCAGCCCCTTCACTCCCCGGGAATCTGCTGTGGGAGTTCCTGGGTTTGGAATAGCTCCAGGCTGTTCCTGGGGGGGCTCAGCGAGAGCCTCCCACCTTCTCAGGTTTGCAGAAAACTTGGGAAGTTTTAGTCTTCAGAGCTTCAGGAAGGGGGAAACCAGAAAACTCTGCTTCCTTGAGTTTTCAATTAGTGCATGCTCTGACTCTTGATGGTTTGTTGTTTTTTTTTTTTTTTTTCCTCAGTTTTATTTTGAAAAATCAAGCCTTCTGTAATAGCCAATGGAGTGAATTATTTCCCATCATCAAGCTGTAGATTAAATGTGTGTTTCTTCAGATACTTATTTCCTGCTGCAGGCTGCCTCAGAGTAAAGCCGAGTTCTCTAATGCACTTATAATACATAAAATGTGCTATAAATGAGTACACCAGCCAAAGAATTAACTGCTGGCAGCAGCTTATCTCCTTCGGGGTGAGAGAGGGAGCGTAAAAGTTTGCAGCTAGTTATGGGAGCAACCAAATCTCCTTTCTGCTTCCAGTCCTCCCGCCCTCCACGCGTGCTCGGCGGTGGCTTCCCGTCCCTGGGCAGAGGGACCTGGCCCTCGTGTTGCTGCTGGCTCTGGCAGAGACAAAAGAGCCAAAGAAGGGACGATGCTGCCAAAGTTTTTGAGACACGCTGAGAAGGACAGTCTCCAGCTCAGTCATAGATCTAGATGTCTTGTGCTTTGACTGGGGCCGCAGGATAATAAGTAAATTAATTCAGTTGTGGAAATGCAGAGAGGAGAAGAGTTGTCTTTTTTTTTTTTCTCAAAGTTGGGAAAAAGGACTGAATATTTTAAGGAATAATTACCAAGTCCAGCATGGCTTTTTTTCTCGCTAGCTGTTTGTTTGTTTTCTGGCTATGAGATGTTACAGCAAATGACAACAGTGTGTCATTTCAAGGGAAAAGCAGCTTCACACCTTACAGGTGCTGTTCTGTTATTTTAGATATCCCGGATCAAGTAATCAGAGTTTTCAAAGCGGATCAGCAGAGTTGCTACATCATCATCAGCAAAGACACTACAGCGAAAGAGGTGGTGAGTCACGCCGTCCACGAGTTCAACCTGACGGGAGCCCCCGAGACCTACTCCCTCTGCGAAGTCTCCGTCAGCCCCGAGGGGGTCATCAAGCAGCGGAGGCTCCCGGATCAGTTCTCCAAGTTGGCAGACAGGATTCAGCTCAACGGACGGTAAATGGGCCCTCTTTGGGGTTTGGGTTTGGATTCATTTGGTTTCTAGGATTTATACATCGGGAAGGGAGATTTTAATTAAAATAGACAGGTATCTGTTAGAAGAACGAGCAAGTGAATGGCAGGAACTTACATTTCCCTCGTTTCTTCCTTGTTTCACCTTCCTTTTCTGCACCCAAAAAGCCCCATCCCAAATCTCCAGCCAGATTGCCTGATGACAACTAAATTTAGCAGATCAGGATAACTTATATAGTGGCTTACACTTAAAAAAACTATATATTTATTCTGACGCTTTCCACATGTGCTTCAGGATTAAAGCAAACATTTTCTTTCTCGGTGATGTCCCGTTGCAATGAACAGAGATAAATAACCTGGGATAAATTCTTCCATTCTTATGTAAACTGTTACCAATGTTTCTGAAACGTTAAGTGCTTCATTTTTATCTGATCTGCACCAGAAGAAAGTTTATTAAGTAAAAAGTTCTTTAGTATTCTTTGCTAGGCAACAGAGGGAATTTATGAGGAATAAACTTTTGTATATCTGAAAGGGATCTGCTTGGAAATGAATTTTCCAGATACATTTTCATTTCCTGAATACTATGTGCTTCATGTAAATATTAATATGCGGCACTAAATTTATATAAGAAACCACACTAGATTTGTGTAAGAAATGGAGAAGTACATTAGCAAGGGATTTCTCAGGACTAATGTGTATTTAAAGTGTTATTTCACTGTTGAATTTACAAATGGAAAAGTAACGGACCTTTTTCTGAAGGTGAAATCTACGGCGTGTTACAGTGTAGAGTGCAGAAAATATAAACAAAGAGGTAGATTAAAACAGCTTTTGGTTTTTTTTTTTTTTAATTTATTTCAGTGTAATGATGGTATTTTATGGTAGCTGAAGTACGAGGTTGTGCTGTCCCTTCTTGCCCCTTCCTCGGTGTCGTCAACAGTAACGCGGGAAGAGTCTCACGTCGACACCCCGCGGTGTCAGTAGAGTCCGTGTTGAGCAGAGCAGTTCAATGTCTTTGTGCTCACAGACTCTCTGAAGAGCATCTCTAACGTCTTACTGCAACTCAATTATTCTCTAGGTATTATCTGAAAAACAATATGGAGACAGAGACCTTATGTTCAGACGAGGACGCTCAAGAGCTGCTGAGGGAAAGCCAGATTTCCCTCCTACAGCTGAGCACCATCGAGGTCGCCACTCAGCTTTCCATGAGGGACTTTGAATTATTCCGCAATATTGAGCCCACGGAATACATCGATGACCTTTATAAGCTGGACTCCAAAACAGGGAACGCTCACCTGAAACAGTTTGAGGATGTCATCAACCAAGAGACGTTCTGGGTTGCCATGGAAATTTTAGCCGAGCCCAACCAACTCAAAAGAATGAAGATCATTAAGCATTTCATTAAAATCGCCCTCCACTGTCGAGAATGCAAGAACTTCAATTCCATGTTCGCAGTTATAAGGTAAAATACTTGCCATTTGTCCCATCTGATTTGTGCTGGCAAAGGCAATTCTGTTCATCTCGATGGAGTGAAAAGCAGTAGGTGTCTCCTGGGCAGATCACCGCTGGTGCCGGTGGTTTTAAGGGAATTACCAAGCTTTTCAGGAGCCAGACTGTCCAAAGAGGTGTTTTGTCGCTGCCGTCTTTGCCTTCCTCAGCCTCAGAGGTTCAGTCTCATTGCAGTGGGTGATGTGACCATCTCTTCTCTAACTGTTCCCTGCTGGGAAAGAGGAGATTTGGACAAAAGCTCTGTTTGATTAATGAACTTCAGAAACCTGCCTGAACATTGCTGTCGTTTCCCGTGATTCTGGCACCCAAATTCCCTTCTTTTTTTTCAGTCATTGTTACTTTTTCAGTGTGCACTGAGTCAGATCTGCAATGCTGAGAGTATTTCTTCCTTTCGTTGTGAGGACTTCCTCAAATCAGTCTTGTTTTAGTTTAATTTTCCTTTTCATTCTTTCCTGTCATCTACTTGCTTCTCTATTTTTTTTCTCTCTTCCTTTGCACATTCAGACTTTCTCTTCCGATTTATACTGGATGCTACTACTTTAACAGTGTGAGTTCAGCATTTCCTTTACTTGCATTTATGTTATAGCCAGGTTTTATAGCCCTGTGATTCATCAGACAAAGATCTGGATTCATGCTGTATCCCAGCATCAGCACTATCTTTGAAATTGACATTTTTGAATAGTTTTTCCACATCTAGCCAGTTTATCAAATGTTATTGGCTCCTGTTTAGTCACACATTAAAGAATTCATGAGTTTCCTTATAGGATACTCGTGGCTGTGGCTACTCATCACGTGGTGAATACACGTGTGGATACTGAATCTAATTTCTATATTCTCCTCTGTGATTTCTCATGGTTTATTGTGGGTGGAGAAATGATTCTTCCTACTTCTCAGTTCAGTCTAATCGGGCCGTGACTGGAGTGGTCTTTGGTCCAAAAAATAAAAAAGCAGCAAATAAATTAGCTTTTGTTTCACCCTTAGTTCCAGAGGGATATGTTTGTGCTGGCGTATGCCCCAGGGGTTCCCTTTCCCTGCCTGTCAATAGGATGCCATAGGTTTCATCAAACGGGAAGGTCACCATCCTCATGGAGCACGGGAAGGAGGAGCTGTCTGGTGGCATTTGTTTGATTTTTTCACCTGAAAGAAGACTTTGTTTGTGCTTTGACAATAGCATGGAGAGAAATCTGTCATAAAAAAATAAAACAAAGAGAAAATAAGCTTTTCAAACTTTGAGGAAAAAAAATATCTTCTTACAGTGGCAAATTGGATAATTTTTGGATTTATTAGTGAAGAACAGCACTTTCCAGTTCTGCAGCTACAAGGACTTTACAATCATTGCAAAATTTCTTGAGTAAAATTGGTGACAAATTATGATCAGGAGGGTGGATATATTTCATTTTTTAAATTTTTTTTTTTAATTGCAGCCAATGAATTCTGGATATAGTTTTACTTACTGAGAACGAGGGCACAATAACAAGCTTTAGCATATTTCTGCTTCTGATTCCTCAGTCTGTTGGTGCTCGTTTACAAATGCTCCAAACATATTCCTCTTAAATCTTGTGCTCTTCTGGCTGCTGTGGCCAGGTACTCACCTCATTCATTCCTCACCCTTTTTTCTCCTTATTGTGGGGAACATTTTTACAGGAGAAGAAGCAATTCTTAAATTCACTGGGCATCAGGGCTGTGTTACAGAGAGGTTCTTTTGACGGGCTGACGGGGAATTGGTACCTTGGGGATAGGAAACAGTTCTCTCTTCCACACGCTGAGAGGAGTGAACAGCAGAGATTTCTCATGATGAGCTTGCAGCCTGGTGTTCGCCCAGCTTTCCGGTTCACCTTGTGAAAGCTATTTTTAATCCTTAAAACAAAACCCCAACCCTTTACTTTGTTCTGAAAGGGGACGATTTCATTAACAGCTAATAATGAAGTGTATCTCCCTTGCAGCGGGTTAAATCTAGCACCAGTAGCACGTCTCAGAGGCACCTGGGAAAAGTTACCCAGCAAGTATGAAAAGCACCTCAGAGACCTTCAGGATCTCTTTGATCCATCTCGAAACATGGCAAAATACCGCAACATCCTCAGCAGCCAGAGCATGCAGCCTCCCATTATTCCGCTTTTTCCCGTTGTCAAGAAGGACATCACCTTTCTGCATGAAGGTAACGTCAGACATAGAGAAATAATAAACTAAGAACTGAATATGCTTTAGCCCTTTCTTCAGTGCTCCGTGATTCAAGAAATGTCTAAAAGGAGCTGCCACCAGTGGGATGCTTTTGATGCATCCTTTGTAGGAGGAAAACAAAACAGAACTCTGAATGCATGATCTTAGACGAAACTTAAGAATTAATGCGTATTTTTAATGCTTTAAAAGCACTGCTTAATCTTTGTCAGCCATCCTAAGGTTTAGGCTGGAGGAGCAGGTGAGTGTGTGAACTGGTAGTTACACTACTTCAAATCTATTTCTCTTACAACAATTTGTTGCTGCAATGTTTCTAGGTTTTCATTCCGTGTTGTGGCTTTCAGACAGCTTCGATGATCCAACACCTCCTACTCCTGCTTTCAGCATTTTCAAGGGGTTTTGTTTAAACATTTCAATTTTTTTTTTCCTTTTACACAATGTTCTGTTCAGGCATTAAGCATTTCCAAAATATGCCCAATTCTTGGTTGTGGTGTTTCAGAACTATTTGAACTACTTTCAGAATGTGAGCGTTGTTGATGTCAGTTCCATGTTTATATTAATTTAACATCTGTGCCAATGAATTTGGAGATAGTTCACTTTCCTCCTGCTAATTCCTGTTACTCTAGAAATAGATAAACTGGGCCCAATTGTCATTTGTGTTTTGCCAGAGTTTCCTGTTTTCTTCCAATTTGATTTAAGTTTTGTTGATGGAGAGGCAGGAGGGAGTGAGGGACTTAGAGAGACATTGGTCATTTAAAAAAGTATTTATTTTTTTTATATGCATGTGTGTTTGGATTATGCAGGAAACGACTCGAAAGTGGATGGCCTGGTAAATTTTGAGAAACTTCGAATGATTGCCAAAGAAATCCGCCAAGTTGTCCGAATGACCTCAGCAAACATGGATCCGGCCGTGATGTTCAGACAAAGGTGTGCGATTTCGAAAGGCAGTGAGAGCACGGGTGTGCAGAGGGCTGTGTGTGCATCACCACCTTCATATCTCCTCCTGTGACTCTGCCGTTGCCATTTGTCATCAGAATCACAATCTCCATCCAATTATGGCAGTGCAGTAGGTGCTTCCAAGACCCACTTTTAATGACTACTAAACCAGTTTGTTCTCTTTAAAAAAGCAAAGAAGTATAGGCTCTAATTTTAATGATTCTGATTTAAGCTAAGTGAAATGTTAGTAGAGTTCTAGGAGAGGTATAATATTAGAGAGGAAATCACACATATATAAAAAAGCACCTAAATCACCCATCTATAAATCTGAAATGTTGCTTCAAGACAAAACTCCACTGATAATATATTAAAACCAAACAAAATATTTTTTTATTTGTTCTAAACACACTTGCTCCACCGATGTAACTCGATGATCTTTAAGGTCCCTTGCAACTCTAACCATTCTATGATTCTACTATTTGATATGTTCAGGCTCTAAGCAGGTGGAGGGTTTTTTCTTCTTTTATTTCTTCTTTATTTTTTTTCTTTTCTGATGCAGAATATCATCAGGCTCTGTGTTAGCAAACTGCAGAATAAAAGCACTACACCACCTAATCTGGCGCTCTTTAGCTCCAGATTCTATTTAGTGGAACTAAATCATTTCCTGCATCTATTTGCTTCCCACTGACTAAAAGCCTCAGCGACTCCGTCGTGTCCGTGCAGGGTCCTGGTGCCCGGACATCCCTGTGAGAAGGTTTGGTTGCCCTCTCCTTGCACTCCTACTTTGCCTCTCAGGGGCCAGAAAAGAACCTCTGAGGATACAGTTCAGGGGGGAAACTGGTGACAAGATTTAGTTCCATCTGTGCAGTGTAAGGAAATAGTGTATGGCAGGATACGGGGTATATAGTTATATATATAGATTTAAGTATAAAAGAGCATAGAGATTTGGTTCCCTGTGGCCATCCAGCAGTCAGGAAATTGGTCCAGTTGAGTTTTGAGATGAAAATATCAGATCCCTTGTTAACATTTTAAGATGGATTCCTTTCAAAGTGGACATTCACCTTCATACTACTGGAATTAGCAAAATTTCCTTTTTACCATGAAGTTATAAATCTACTTATTGATAACTTACAACTGTTTTTCAGAAACCTTGAAATCAGTTTATACACAAATTTCCCTGATGCCCCGTGCACTTTCTAGAACCTAAAGAAGTCTAATCATTAAATACATTTAATCGTAATTACTTACCTTCGGTAGTTTGTCAGAATTACAGAACACATTTTAATGACCGTAGCTTAAAATATACCCACTGATATAAAATGCTCAGGCATCAAATAATAGAGATAGTGCCAAAGATTAAAAGAAAATAATTACGTGTTTTCACATCATTTCTATTCATTTTCATTGCCTCTGGTGTTTGATCTATCAGTTTTTGTTATGAAGCACCAATAAATGCTTTTGAAGAAGATTAAAAATGAGCAAGAGAAGATGTTTGTTGGTGGTAACATGAGGCTCACTGGCAAGTTCATTACTGATTAATAGAGAGTATCTAATTTTAAAGCGTGTATTTGGGACCTGGCTTGTTTTCCAGCGAGCAATCAAGGGAGAACAACATCAGAACCGTGAATACTGATGGTGATTTCTCACACGCTTAGTGCAGTCCTGCTGCAAAAAATAAATTAATTTCATCACACTTGGTGCGATATGAATAAGTTAAAACAGTTTTTGCTCCCTCCATCAAAATTGAATTTGACTTATGGGAAGCACTTAACAGGACAATTTAATGCGAGTTTGCTGTTTAAATTCATAGGTTTAAACTTAAAAATAAAAAACTGATAGATGTTCTTCCATGTTAAAAGTATTTGAGCAAGTCCTGCCCTCGCATTCCATTAAAACATTGTGTTATTGTTTGAGAAGAATTTTGCTGTATAGAAATTTTTTCTTTTCTGTTCTTTCCTGTCTACATCTTTCTTCCTGACTCTCAACTGTTTTATTTTTTTCCTGTGCTTTTCTGTTCAAATACATGCTTCAATGTATATGGCTCTTGCTTACAGGAAGAAGAGGTGGAGAAGTTTGGGGTAAGTGTAGAGATGAATGCAACTAAGATTAAATAAAGATTATGCAACTCTTAACATCCTGCATCCTCCTCGTTAGTGCATGCATCTGAAATACAGCATGCATTTTTATTAACCCTGCAATACGTACTTTTTGGAAAACAGGAATAAGGGGTTACAGCCAACGCTGTACTGCAGCTATAAGAGTTCTGAGTTGCTTTTCTGTACCGCATAAATTGTTTGAGTTTTAGCTTTATGCATAAAAAAAACCCCTGCTGTGCAGTTATACTGGAAGGCAAACTGTTTTGGGAAATAAATAACTTACTTTTTAACACGTGAGAGAAAAGTTTAAGCTGTGGTGCATTTTAAACCATAAGGATGCATTGAGTTGTGATAATGGTACAGTCATTTCCCCTCTGAGGTTCAAGTTCAAGCTTCGATGTATTTATTTTTAGTGTATTTTTACAATGTATGTCACACTTCATACACCAGAACCCTCGTTGATTTCACTGGGAAGCCTCGTGCAAGGACTGAATACTGAAATGACTATAAGGAGAGTGCTAAGATTGGCTGCTGAAATTCCTGACCGACATGTACATCAGTGATTTTAAGATAACATTGTAGCCATATTTTATGTGGTTTTATGTGTATTTTTTGCCCATAAACTGTTACCTGTGTACCTGAGCCAATGTGCACTTTGAAACTCTACTGCTGTGGGTATCTGGTTTAAAACTGGTTGTACATCATCATGTCAACACTGGGCATAGAGGATGGAGGCAGGATGGGTTTGTCAGTGTTGGGTTGATGGTTGGACTCGATGATCTGAAGGGTCACGTCCAACCAAGGCAGTTCCATGATTCTATGCTCTGGATGCTCTGCCCTCCCTACAACTGCTCTACAAGTCAAGGTGGAGCCGGGGGTGGCCACGGGGTTTGTCACCAAGGAGTCTCTAGGCACTTCTGCGTCCCCAACAGGGATGGGAGAGGGCCAGGACTTGTGCTGGACAGACTGGGGAGGACAAGCTGGAATCCCCGATGTCCCCTTGTGGCAGGAGAGCTCAGCTGGCAGCAGTTGGGGGTCAGTGATCAGCCCCACACAGGGCAGCTCATGGGGGGGAACACCTAGGACCCAACTGAGGCCACCAAAATTGCCCACCTTTGGGATTGCTGTGAGCACAAGTGAATTAAAAAAAAAAAATCTTTAAAGGAAATTTAATTAAATTGCCTTAAAAAGTCAAGTCCAAATTTAAAACAGTGTATGCATGAACATTAAAAATAAACATAATGTAGTTTCCTGTTTCATTACATAGTAGATACTGGCTTTGGTCTTACCCATAGGAGACGGGAGCACCCCTGGGTTAGAACAGGTGTGAACAGTCCCTCCTGCCTTGTGCTGCTCTTTGCCCATAATGGCATTACTTTTTTATTTAATTAAGCTATACATTTCTGCCAGCTTAAATTGATTTATTTGACATCTTTGGAAATGTTGCCATCAGCTGTTCCCCACCATTTCTTATTTTTTAAGCTCAGAGTGTTCAATTCCTTAGACCTCCTCAAATGCTGTGTTTCATTCTGACTCTTTGGCCATTACGGCTCTTCTGTGCTGGAGACTGTTTATTCTGCCACTTGGGATTCTGTAAACGCACCCAAGATCTTGATAAACATATTTACAAATAGTTTAGCCTTTTAAAATAAAGTTATTCCTCTGAATGTTTTAAAAACCCCACGAAGAAATAACTTGGAACAGCTTTATTGACTCTCTGCATTAGAATTTATGTATAAGACATTTATTAAAAAATGGGTTAGGGCTGGTGTAGCCATAGGATTTTTGAGAGCTGAAATAGGTGATTTGTGTATTTAAAGTATCCCAAGATGAGTTGTTTGGTCGCTGATTGAGCGTGGACAGGAGTGACTGGCAGGGAGAGGAGCTGATACGTGTGAACCATTTTGGGATTATTTATTTTTCATCAGTTGCTGATAGAAGGGGCAGCTCAAAATTAGGAGCACTGAGGAGCATCATCTTTCCTAGATACAGCTCTGGGCATTTGCATATGATCACTGACTTCCTCACCTCTGGGGGGATACATTAATTTTTTTTGCAACGAACTGCTCTTCTGTGACCGTTTCTACTTAATTGGAGAAAGCAGTTCAGTGCGTAATACAATGTACTTTGCATATTTAATTTCTCCCCTTATTTAAACATTGTGAGAAGCTCAGTTTTTAAGAGGATTACAATAGTCCCTCACTTCTGTACTCAGCTGAATTGCTGGAGTTTGTCATAAGCCTGATGCAAACAGTGGGTACCAAATGCCTTAAAGGACCAAAGTTACCAGGTTTGCCCCACTCTGACCCTGGGCAGCTGAAATGGCCTGGGCTTGGCAGAAGATGAACCGGGTACTTTACGCAGCATTGCGCCTCATTCTCGCTGGTTCCACACTTCCATACGCAATCCTTTTCTAGGCTGAAATTGCTGCTATCTATTTTACAGGAATATTTTAAGACAAGTGTTGTTTTAATGCTGTTCATCTCTTTTAACTCATTTGCATCAGCATGCACTAGCCCTAACTGAAGATTATTGGTATTAATCTGCTTTGCCGTGTGCTGCTGTAGCTCCTCGTGGCTGTTGAGAACTAAACATTTACTGCTTTGCTCTTCTCTTTTCCAGGTCTCTGAGCCAGGGCAGCACAAACTCCAACATGCTGGATGTGCAGGGAGGTGCTCACAAAAAACGTGCCCGTCGCAGCTCGCTCCTGAACGCCAAGAAGCTCTACGAGGATGCCCAGATGGCCAGGAAGGTGAAGCAGTACTTGTCCAACCTGAACGTAGAGACGGACGAAGAGAAGATTCAAATATTGTCGCTTCAGTGTGAGCCTGCGTACAGCACCCGTAAGTACCGTGACCTAGATTTTTTTTTAATAACATTTATAAAAATGTTATTCCTTCCTTAAAAATACTCATTTAAGATAGAATCCTAGAATTGCCTAGGTTGGAAGGGACCTTTAAGATAATCTAGTCCAACCAACAACCTAACTCTGATAAAACCCATCACTAACCCATGTCACTAAGCACTATGTCAGCCCGTCTTGTAAATCCCTCCAGGGATGGTGCCTCAACCCCTTCCCTGGGCAGCCCATTCCAAGGCTTAAGAACCTTTTCCGTGTCAAAATTTTTCCTAATATCCATCCTAAACCTCCCCTGGTGCAACTTGAGGCCATTCCCTCTTGTCCCATCACCTGTTCCTTGGGAGAAGAGACCGACCCCCCCGGCTACCCCCTCCTTCCAGGGAGTTGGAGAGAGCGAGAAGGTCTCCCCTCAGCCTCCTTTTCTCCAGGCTGAACACCCCCAGCTCCCTCAGCCTCTCCTCACAAGACTTGTGCTCCAGACCCCTCACCAGCTCCGTTGCCCTTCTCTGGACCCGCTCCAGCCCCTCAAGGTCTTTTTGTAGTGAGGGGCCCAAAACTGGACACAGCCCTCGAGGTGGGGCCTCCCCAGAGCCCGGTACAGGGGGATGATCTTTCTCTTCTCCCTTGTTTGTCAATTCACGTACTGACAATTTGAACAAGCCAGCATTTACCTTCTGATCTTGCTTGAGCTCAGAAAAACGTCAGCGATGTTTTCTTTTTTGACCTATAGCTCTTAAACTGTGTGTCTTTTCATCAGTCTGGAAGGAAATCCAATAGCACATTAGCTGCGTTCTCGTCCTGCTGTCCTTGTACAGAATTAGGAAGGATAAAAGTAACGCTTACCATATGAACAGCCAGAAAATGAAAAGAGACAAAATCAATACAGAAGCTGCAATGGATTACAGCTTCGAATAAACGAAGATTGTTGAGAAGAAGTCAGGTCAATATTGACTGGTGGGATTGACATGGTTTGACAGTCAAAAAATTGAGGGCTACAGCAGGACAGTTCTCATAATTTGAACTCCTGTGCAACTGTCTGACTAAACAACCTGGTATCTGACCTGCTGTCTTACACATGTCACTGAATTCTTACCTAAAAATGAGAAATGGTAATTGCATTTTATTGTGATCCTTAGAAATTTTCACTTGCTTGAAAGGTAGATTCGTTTCAAACTGGAAGAGTAGCAACTGTGCTAATCAAGATAGTATTTCATGCTTGTCTGTTGTCCAAATGCAGCGTTTTGAGACTTTTTTTTTTTGTTCTCAAATACCATTTTTGTCTCTGAGGAGCTAAGTTAAAAGCGTGACTGGGAGATGGAAAGAGCTTAAAATTCTATCTTCAAGATGCCATTATTCAATATTAAGAACGCAAATCCTTGTTATTTCCTAAGGCACCTTCCTATGCAAATTTTGTTAACGTTTCCTTTTAAATAGCAGTGACGGAGCAATCCTGGAAATGGCCATATTTGACTCCCTTTTTAAAAATATTCACACTGTCCTGTGCCTGAGGGCGCCAGAAATCCCAGATAGCTCTGAATAGAAAAATGCAGGGCATCCCGCATCCCTGGGCGGTGTCCTGCTCCTGCTGTGCTCAGCCGGGTATGAAATAGCCCAAAATGCTTCTACTTGGGGGTGACACCGTTGTGGGTTTTGTGCTTTACTCCCCTGCTGAAACAATAAATTAAGGCATGTCAGGATGAAGTCTGGAGAGAAGATCTATGTGCAAACACGGCAGGTGGCCATTCTGTGCCCAGGAGACAAACATAAATGCTATGAGGTTGTTTTTTCAATTGTTTTAAATAAATCATTGAAAATCGTGTTTGCACAGTGCTAGCTGTGGGTATTTGGAAGTGAAAATAGGGAGTATGTACTGACTGTTTTACTCCACGGAGTTCAGCAAATCAAGTCCAAGGGAATTTCAGGAGAAGTCAGGGTGGCCTTAACTTCAGAGTTTATTAATCACTGTGTGATTAAAGTCAAAACTGAATCGGGGCCCTGTGTTGTAAATCAATTGTGCCACCTAGTGAGAGGTTTGATGCCCATCGCAAAACAACTCCCTTCTCCCTTCGGTGCCATTACGTCATTTTCCAGGAGATGCTGTTGAGCTTTTGTACCTTATATACAAACATCTGAAATACAGACTTTAATTGTGGTAAAAATAAATTACTTTTTTTTTTCCTTTGGTGAAGCGCGTCTTCTAGGCTTTATATTTTAATGCTATTTCAGCTGATAAACCTCTTCAGTGTAACAAAATTGGTGTGTTTGGAATAGAAATGGTTTCAAATGTATTTTACCTGCTTCGCCCCGTGGCTGCTTTGTCTGGATGGTTGTGCTGGGAATGACTGTAGTAATCCTGCAGTTCAAAGCACAAGATATTTATATGTCATTTTCCCATAACAGTGACGAAGAATTTAAGCGAGAGAAGAGGAGGGAAATCCTCCGAAATGTCTCCAGTACCCATGAGGTCCATTGGCCAAACCGCTAAAGCCCATCAGCATCAACAAAACAGGATGAGCCAAGTTCTTCAGGTTCCGACTGTGAATTTATACCCCAGTAGGAAAAAGGGCCTGACAAAGGATCATGTCACCTTCAGTGAGTATCCTCCGTTCACCTTCCCAGATTTTATAGATTAAATAATTAAGAGGGAAGAACTGTTTGTAGCTGGGTGAATTATTTGAGATACCGTCGTGCTTCCTTTACTTCCTTCATTTTAAAATAGCTGAAGTGAATTGCTGTGTTTTAAGAGAGCGTGCTGTTCCCTTAGTCATTTGCACAATCTTTAATAACTTTTCTTAAAACAGTTAATGGGAAGCTGCTGTATCCAAATATGCCCTTGCTTTGTCACTTTTTTTTTTTCCCCCTTGACCTAAAGAACTTAATATCTCCCCTTAAGTAAAGATCTTAATATCTCTCTCTTGAACTGGTCAGATGAACCATGTTAAGTCTTTTACTGTGTATTTCTGCATTCTGGAGGGATCTTGCACAAACAGAGCAGAACAACATTGCTTCTTTCTTTTCATGACAAAATGAAGTAGAAAATATTTAGATGAAATCATTTAAACAAATCACAGACATTTAATATTTTAACCTGAACACCATTATAACAACATTATTGTCAAATGGAGCAAGATATGTTATTAGTTGCTCCTACTGAGCATCAGGGGGGTTTTGCCTCTGAATTTGCTCGTTGCAAGGCAGTATTATGTATTAAAATGCTTTTGACCTATTTGCATTACTACTGTGTTGTTTGAAAGCTACAATTGTGGGTTATTAAAGTTAGTTGCAGTCAGTAAATGATATGAAATGATGCTCTGACACGTTGACTGTCAATATCCATTAAAATAGCTTCAGAAAACAGCGTATTGCAGCATAAAAAATGGTGTTTCCAGTTAGTATTTATTTCAAGTCTCCTCTTAAAAGCCAACGCGATCTGTTCCAGAAGCTTTGCTGGGAGGTGTTTCTTCACTCCTGTGTGTTAAGTGTTCAGTGTTGATCTAACAACCTTTTGAGAACTTAACTCCTCAGCTCTGTGTCCTCTGCAGGGTGGTCTAACAGTGAACAAGAAGGACTAAATCATGAGTTTGTGAAGTCCAGTGGCAAACTGGTCTTGCTGAACTTGTCTGTATAGTGGCCGTGAGCGCTGATCCGAGAACTCCTGATTGTGAAGTTCTTGAACTGACTTGTTGGTGATGACACAAATAGTTTTTAACACTGTCCCAACAGTGTCACGGGGAAGGGCTTCCTCCAGGCTTTGTATGTTGTGTGGTTTTTGCCAAAACCACAACCGGTGTTATCTGTTGTGATGGTTCTGATTGTGACCTGGGTGTTTCAGCCCTTCAGCAGTGGTCACTGCTGATCTGCTCGAAGTTTGAAAAGGGGACTGTTTTACGCACGCAGAATTCATCTGAGTGTCTGCTCCTCCCTTTGCTGAATACCCCAGGGATTGTTCAACGTGGTGCTTATTTGTAGTTTAAACAGAATAATATGGAGTAAATGATTCTGTTGTGTCCGTAGGTACAGGCTCCCCACAGAAGTCATTGAGCTTGTCTGAGGAAGTAAGTAGTAAGAAACAAACAGATGACACCATGTCCATGGCATCTTCTTTGCACTCCAGCCCACCTGCTTCTCCTCAGGGCTCTCCACGCAAAGGTAGGTGTCCTGGGGGAATGTTCCCAGGGTCTGTGCTCAGCATCTGTCTCGGGAACCTCGTGCCTCTGTTGTACTAAAACCAGGGTGGGCGGTGGCAGGAATATTTGTTGGTAATGACATGAAAGAGAAGTAGTAGTTTATAATATTCATGTCAAGAATAGAATCATGTCTCTCTATGAATAGAATCATGGAATGGTTTGGGTAGGAAGGGACCTTAAAACTCATCCAGTGCCACCCCCTGCCCTGGGCAGGGACACCTCCCACCACACCAGGTTGCTCCAAGCCCCCTCCAACCTGGCCTTGAACCCCTCCAGGGATGGGGCAGCCACAGCTTCTCTGGGCAACCTGGGCCAGGCTCTCACCACCCTCACCCCAAACAAGTTCTTCCCCAGATCCCGTCTCGATCTCCCCTCTTTCAGTTTTCAATAGACGTAGTTTTTTCAATGTATTTATATATTTTGGCCTTAAGTCATTTACTGTTTAAAAAGGGAAGCAATTGTTTTCTTAAAAAGCACTTAAGTGCCTCAGACAAAATCCCCGATGAACGTTAAGCGCTGACGCCCCCCAGAGTATCAGCTGTAGGTGCTGGTTACAGGAATGGGATTCACAGACCTGGGGATTTCCTGAAGACAGCAGTGTTGCACAAAAACGGTGGCTGTTGAGACCTTTTCCCTGAGGTAGCTGGAATTCCAGGTGATTAGATGGAGCCGGCGATAACTCATAGTTCTCCAGAGAGATGGTTTGATAACTGCAACTTGGCGCATCCATCTAAGTCCTCAAGTCACTGTTCATAATTTTTGTTCTTGTGCACAGGGCTTTGTATACGCCCCTGTCTATCATGATGCCCTGAGAATCCCTTTATTTTTGATGTCTTCATCTTAAAAGACCTGCATCCCTTCAGCATTAGTCCTCCTTGGATGGGAATTCAGTTGAAATCTCTAAACACCACTTTGTAGTCAGCCAGTGCGGTCCCTGTCGGATGGTGTAAGGCGTTTCTCCCTCCCTTCTCTGCTGCTTCTGCCTCACCAACAGCCCAAAGCCACCGGAATGGCATGGCAATGGCATGGCATGGTGACTTCCTGCATCTTCTCACCTTTCTCAGTGGGAGATCGTGCTGGTCTGCCCACTGCTGCCTTCACGAGATACCCTTTCCTTTAGGAGAATGCCACCTGTTTTACTTCAACACAGCATATGTACAAGAAGCTTAATTACTTGGGTTGTCAAACTTAGCTCCACTGAGATTTTTTTTTGAGCATCGCTTATAAACAAGTTATTTTTGTTAACTTTCATCTGGTTCTTTGAAAATAATATTTTGTTTCTTTGGGGTGATTTCATTAATTCAACTTTCTTTCGGCGTATTTTTAGCACTGATCTAATTTGATGGAGGCGCTTCGTACCCTGTTGTACGTGTAGTGCCAACAGCTCATTGAACTAAAATTAGGTGCTTCACAGAGAGCAGAAAGACATCATTTTAGGCATGAACACGTTCCACTTAATCTTAGATGTCGTTTTCTTTTGAGCTGTACCCGAGTGATATGCAAATAGGACTGAAGAAAAACCGTTTTAAAATCAGGCTGTTGTTTGTGCTGTTACTCGTCCCGGCGCTTACCGCGATGTGTCTGTGTGTCCCTCCTTGCAGTCGGTACCATCCAAAGGGCAGACAACTGCAGTCAGATGAATCTCTCTGGCTCTTCCTCGTCGCTCGCCAGTGAAACCAGCAACAAGACCAGCGGACAGCGCAGCTACGGAATAGGTGGGGCTTATTTGCAAAAGAGAATCTGGATGATTGTCAAAGCCAGAGACAGTTCTGACCTGAGTGAGAAGGGAGAAAGAGAGGACGAGAGTGAAAAGGCAGAAGCCGAGCGTGAGCGCAGGAAAACCAAGGGATCCCCGTTTAGAAGACTTAGGGAAAGAAGCTTCTCCAGGGAAAGAGCAGCTTTTACTGCAAAAAGGAAAGCAGAGCACGTTGAGGCCTCAGAAGGGAGTGAGAACCAACAGGAGAAAGACAGTGATGCTCTGAGTACAACAAGTATCTATAGCAACAGCAGTCTGTGGACATCTTACTGCCTGTGCGTGAAGTCTAGAAGGAGAAGGAAGACGTTATGATGTATTTTTAGAAGAAAGACTGTGATGTCCACTTTGTGTCAGATACACTGATTTATATAAGTTATTTTAGCATTATTCATGTACATGTTTAAGCTGTTTAATGTGCTTTCCTTCCAGATATTTGTGTCAGTTATTTATAGCTAATCACCCTTACAGTGCAGTGAAGACAATAATGTGAAGTTTAGAAAATCAAGGAGCAGGTACAGTGGCAGTTCTGGTGCTTAGTGTTTCACAGGTGCCAATGAAACAGTAAGTTCAGCAGCATTCTCCTCGTTAGACTCCAGGTAGTCCCTCATGAGATGTAAATCTAATATTCACTTCCAGCGTTGGTGTATGTTTGTATTGGTCACATCTTCTGCTCACCTTTTCAGCCCAGAAAAAATTGCATTTAGTCTGTTTATATCCGTGTGCTGTTATTGAATGACTCAGCTCTCAGACACTGTTAGTCTCTTTAATGATTTGGTCTCTACATCTTTGAAGTTGTTGAAGAGAGTCTTAAAATTAAGATGCACTGTGAGAACATTTCTTACTGCAGTACAGTTGTGTTAATTTTAAGGAGCCCATTAGACAAAGTAAAGCATATGAGGTATTAATTATGGTCAAAGGAAAGAAAACTGAAGTTTAATCTTAAAAATGCTGGTCTACAATACTGATATTTAATGCTCAGATCTGCTCTTAAAAATCTCACAGTAATAATCAAGCTGAAGCTGCAAAAGCTCTCAAATGATGAGCTCTGTGCTTGGTGGCATGTACTCCAGTGGCTCCAGATGCCACCATATATGACCTCTGTGTTTTTTACGGATTTAGTGGCATCAATCTTCTGTATTACATTGTGTGTGTCACTGACATGGCTTTCACACTGCCTGGGCATTTCACATTTTCACCTAATCGGTGTAAATATATGGCAGTCCAGCTCAAAGACACATGTGGGTAGAAATAAAGAGAGAAATAGAGTGATTGGCAGGAATTTGGGGAAAAAAAATGCTTATCTGAGGACTGTGTCAACAGTGTATTAATATGGTCTCCTGCAAAGAAAGACCACGTTTTGATTAATTTGCAGATGCTCATTTACCTATACATGAAGCAGTTGATGATCCAGTATTTTCAAATAAAGGTTCTAGTTTTGTAATTTTATGCACAGAACGTAAGATATATCATAGACTGCTTTCTCCTGGTGAGGGCAGGGATGCGTTTCCTGACATGCAGTGGATTTGTTATAGAGGAACCCACTGAGAACTTAAAGAAAAAAAAAAATAATTAATGAAACCCAAACCAACACCACAAGCATTAATCCAAGGCCTTTTGCCTTCAGATAAAGGGGAACAAACCACAGCTGTGGGTCAGAGAGCTACTGGAGGCAAAATGTTTTGGGTTGGTTTTTGGTTTTTGTTTTTTAATTTGAAAAAACCCACCAAAC
Organism: Tringa tobata; assembly: GCA_033628505.1. Taxonomy (NCBI): domain Eukaryota; kingdom Metazoa; phylum Chordata; class Aves; order Charadriiformes; family Scolopacidae; genus Tringa; species Tringa tobata. The sequence goes on along the minus strand of JAHREE010000102.1, from coordinate 845,600 downwards.
CGATTTAACAGACACCTGATTTTGTTGCCTGCACAAGACAGCACAAGACAATGAACTTTGGTTTGCCCATAAGACAGTGCATGGACTTATCTAAAGAGAGGAATAGTTCAGGGAGCTTGAAATCTGAACATCTTCCATTTGCTGCTGCTGCTGAAGGCACATAAGTCCGTGGGACGTGCTGGGACTCACCCCAGGGTACTGACAGGGTCAGCCCATGTTATTGCTAGACCTCTCTTGGTTATTTATCAATGGTCTTGGGATGCTGGAGAAGGTCCCAGTCAATTGGAAGCTAGCAAGTGTTTTTCCAGTTTTCAAGGAAGGCAAGAAAAGAAGACCCTGGTAATGCTAAGCCTGTCAGTCTCATCTCAGTTTCAGGTAAAACGATGGAGAACATTCTGGGAATTGCTGAAAGATGCTTGAAAGACAGCGTGGTTGTGAGTCAGAGCCAACATGGGTTCATGAAAGGAAGGTCATGACTTACTTAATAGCCTTTTAAGACAAGATTATGCACCTCAAAGGTAAAGGGAAGGCAGACGTGGGTGTTTGGGATTTCAGCAAAGCTTTTGAAGGACAGAATGTCCAGCAGGTACACAATGCTGTGGGTGAACACTTGGCTGGAAGGGTAGGTCCCAAGGAGTTGTAGTGTATGGGGCACCATCTGGCTGGTGGCCAGTCGCTAGCAGTGTTCCCCAGGACTCGATTTTAGGTGCTCTTCAGTATTTTTATCGGTGGCCTGGACACAGGGAGTTGAGTGCACACAAGTAAGTTTGCCAACAATGCTCAATTAGGAGGAGCTGCTGATTCCTTCCAGGGTTGAGAGCCCTCACAGAGGAATTCTGAACAAAGTGTAGTGAACTGATCCAAAGAAGAGATTGTCCCCCTATATACAGCATCGATGCGGCCTCACCTTGGGTGCTGGGTGCAGTTTGGGGCTTCGTGATTGAAGAAGGATATAAAAATACTGGAATGTGTCCAAACAAGGGCACCAAAGATGGTGAGAGGACTAGAGGGCATGACTCGGGAGGAGCAGCCGAGGTCACTTGGTCTGCTCAGCTCAGATCAGAGGAGACTGGATGCCTTCATGGCTGTCTACGGCTCCTCGGGAGAGGAGAGGAAGGTACTGGTCTCTTCTCTCAGGTCCTGAAGAACCCGAGTGTGATTTCCCTCAGACCGGCCCAGATGCTCTTTGCTGAGTTCAGTTCATTTGACTTCTTTCCCTGATTCTTTAAGGTCATAAAAATAAATGATTTAGTCAAGTTGTCCATAATAAGGACTTTTTCTTTTGCAGTGTGGGGACAGGTATCGCATCTGGAATCCCTTTAGCTACACCAGCAGAAATGTCTACAGGAGATATGTAGCCAGAGCCCATGGAAGTCCTCAATATCATAGTCTGTTTTATGTTCACTCCAGATACTAGGAAGAGGAGGTGTTGGATATATGGGGCTGTATACATTAGTTGTGTTTGAAAGAAGTTATTTGAGGGTAAGGGTAAGCCAAGCAGAAAAAAACCACATTATAAATTTTGCTCTGAAACTGGTGAGGTCTTCAGCAACGCTGGTGTCTGGTCCAGCTCCTGCCAAAGTTGTGTTTCCCGCTTTTCCTTCCTTCTCTGTTTGTTTTGGAACAGATAATAAAACTGAAACGGTCCATATGGCTAATCCCTGGGTGCTAATAGCTGGCTTTTACCTTAGTCAGCATCTCCTCATCCACTGCCAAAAATCTCTTTGAGTCTCACACGACAGTCGGGCAGAGGGATAGAGGGAAACGAGCTGCATTTATACAGAGGACTCGGCGCTTGCAGAATTGGAGAGACCTGGTCTATCCACCCTGCTATTCCTGCTGCAACTGTTGGTCCTGCTCATGTAGGTTTAACCTTCTGGTCTGGAGAGCAGTGGAGTCACAGGCAGGTTATTGGTGTCACCAGACTTGCATTAATGAATTACAGTGCTAGGTGCTGTTAGATGCTAATAGCTTTAGTACCCTAAAAATATAGTAGACCGATTGTGTGCAAACAGGGTTTGATTATTTTGTCTTCTAAATATTCTTGCTGAAGTTGTCACACCTACTAAACTTGAATTGCTCTTTGACCGAGACATTCTCTTCTCCTCTCCTTTAGGCTACGCCCTCATTCCTTCCACCAAATCGGACAACTTCTCGGACTCCAGCCACAGTGAGATTTCCTCCCGCTCCAGCATCGTCAGCAACTGCTCGGTGGACTCCATGTCGGCAGCGCTGCAGGACGAGAGGAGTTTGTCCCAGTCTCTCATCGTGGTGGATTCGGGGAGCGCAGAGAGAAAAGAGCATCCTCAGCCGCTGGCTGATTACGGGCAGTCCTGCCCAGGGTAAGGCGCAACTGGTTTTGGTTGGGGTTGATGTCCCGGTGCCCGAAGAGGTAACGAAGCTTTGGTCGGGGCACAATTACACACTCTTCTGTGGTCATTGAGCTCTTGCTGGAAGCGGGAGTTCTGGTTGCTCTGTTGGGAAGAGCCTATTTTCCCAAGAAACTTGGGTAGACAACAGTTCGTTCCCATCGGTGGGCTGCAGATGGACATCTCTTGGAGGAGAGTGCAAATGTGTCAAAAGCTGGGATGATACTTAACTAATTAGTGCATTAGTGGGAGACAGCAGAACAAGAATAGGATATTATCAGTTCTTCCTGAGTCAGAAGTGCCAGTCACTTCATGTACTCTAATGTGATTTTTTTTTTAAGGATTTTTATTGTTAACATCCGTTGCTTAGGCAAGCTGGAAGCTTTCTGCCACTGCCTTCCTGAGAGTGTCCACACGAGAGGTCTTGTTACTTTAGCACAATGAGAACTTGTCCTCAGGTGACACTTTGAACTGGAAGGTTTTGGTTTTTATCTTACTAGATGTTAAGCCTTGATCCATAAGATTTAATATGCGGGAATCTTCTTGGGATAACACCTTCTGTCCACGGATGTTGTGGATTCAAGTCAGTGAGAGATGCTCCTTACATTTATAATCTTTACAGCTCCTCTCTAAAGCAGTATAATTTTTTTAAATGATTGAACTTTTTATGGAGATATACATTATTTCTGCATAATTGATTTTAATTCTGTTGTGTTTTGTCCCCTGTACAAAAAGCTTTTCAGTGTATGCTTTGCTAAAGTGATGCAGTGCTTAAGAAATTAGTGATTCGGTTTATTTTATTGGGCTAAAGTGGAAATTTAAAGATGTGCTTCACAAACCAAAATAATTCCCTTTTAGAGAAGACAAAACACGTACAGAGAACATGTTTATTCAGTCTCAGGGTACTGAGAGAAGTGTCCCTTCCCGCCGGAGCAGGTTATGGTGGGTACCTTTGGTTGTGAAAAGTCACCTTCAGTGGTGATTGCACAACCAGTCTCTTTGCAGATTTGTTCACGGTTTATGGTTTTTCCTTTATGCCTTAGTTTCGGTGGGTTTTGGAGGGAAGAAAGCAGTTTTTATGTTAGAACTTAGAAAAACAAGAAAAAGAAGTAGTTTGCATATATCTAAGAAATTTTCCTTGATTTCACCACCTGTCAGTAAACTGCTGGGAGTAGCGTTGAATTTTCATGTTGTCCTGTCCCTGCATTTGTTAACATAACCAGGAATAGTTAAGAGACTTGAATAATTAGCAATTATAACTTCATGTGTTCTAAATTCATGCAAACCTGGCTTTATTTTTGTTTTCCCCTTAATTATATATTGGCAGCAATTAGAGCTTTTAGCGGCTGTTTCTTTAAACAAGAAAATTTGTGCTTGGGTTTCAGAATCTGTCACTCCGAATTGTTTCCACAAATGGTATTTATGCCCAATATTTCCAAATGTTCTTGAAGTACAGCTACCTCTGCTCTGTCTGAACAACTTTATGTCACTGCCACTGAAGGGGATGGCTTTTATTCTAAATATTTATTTTGGTTTTGGTTTATAAATGCCAAGAAAAAGGTGGTGGTAGCCTGAAACTAAGAGGTAACTGGTTTCTGCCAGGCATTGTCCTGCTGTGGTTGGGAGACGAAGGTTTCTCTAGATTGGATTTTTGTGGGTATGGGGAGAAGCCTGGAAATCCCTGTTGCAGACTCGTTATTCCCTTGGGAATATTTGCCCAGCTGCCATGTGCAGAAATGAGTCGGGAATAACGGTGTCTGTTGTCAGTGCCTTGACTTTGCTGTGTACCTGTTCTAAAACCAGAGACTAGGTGCTCTATAACCAGGTCATTGTCTCTGACTATGGCACTTCTATTTTAAAAGCTTATAAGGTGTTTTTTTTTTTCCTGCTTTCTGTTGTTTTCCCGTGCAGCTGGCCAATCGCTAGGCCTGCCCTCATCCGAGGGATGGCTTTCACGTCCTCCATGAGCAGCGAGGAGATCTCCCACGAGCACATCACGGTGGAGGCAGCAGATAGCGGCCGGGGGAGCTGGACTTCGTGCTCGAGTAGCTCTCACGACAACTTCCAGAACATCCCCAACCAGAAGAGCTGGGATCTCCTCAATTCTTACCGTCACACCCAGCTGGACGGACCTATAGCTGAAGTGGATCCCACAAACTGTTACTCCGAGGAGGCCTATCTGTATTCCGATGCCTTTTCCAAAGCCAACAGGCAGTCGAAAGCCAGCGTGGAGCTGGATCAGTCTCGGCAGAGCTGGGCCTCCTCCAGCTCCCTCTCAGACACCTACGAAACAAACTATGGGACAATTAAACGGAGGGGGCTGGAGAACTCTACAGCAGAGCAGGCGGAGGTTTTGGACTCTAAACCGGGCGCTGACACAACTTACAAAACTGTCACTTCGAGCACAGAAAAAGGCCTGATAGGTAAGTCAAGCCAGCGCCTTACGGGAGTGTCTGCATCTGGTTTTCATTTGGATATTAAGTTGTTAAGAAGTGACATCAGCAGGTCTGGGGGCCGGATGGCATGTTAAATTCAGCTTTACATGTGGTTTTCATCAGAATGCTCCACAGACAGTGTGTTTTGAAGCCACCTTCTTTGGCACTGGGGAAACGTGAAATGATAAACCAGCCCGTTCCCAGTCGCTGCAGGAGAACTGTCTTCAGGAGGACGTCAGGCAGTTCCTCTCTGTAGTATGGCTTTTTATTTTTATGGATTTTTGGAAACACTCATCACTGTAGACATTTCCTCTGGCAAGGAGCAATGAGCATGCCTTCTTGAAGTCCATTTAATACAGACTTTCCATGAACCCAAGAGGGAAGAGTGTGACTGGGGGGTACAGAGCTCTCATCTCTGAGCTGGGGCATCTTTCACCCACAGGGCTTTGGTCTCCAGAAGCTTCGGGGCAAAGCAGATTCCCTTCCTGTCTTTGCTGTGTTAAACTGCCATTTATTTGGTTATACAACTGCAGTTTGGCTGCATATGAAAGGAGAGAAACTTATAAAATGTCTTTTCAAAGATGCATAGTTCTACTGAGCGAGATGTTCTCCCCTGTCCTAGTGAGTTTAGCAGCCAACACTAAAGCAACTTTAGGAACAAGATAAAACAGGGAGTGCAAAGCTTTCTAGGCTGTAATTCAAGGGTGCAGCTGAAATGCAATTTAATTACTGACTAGATCACTGGAGGCGTTTCTGTTATCAAAGGTAATTGCCTGAATAAACGTGGCAGGTAGGGTGGAGGTCTTGGATTGCGTTCCTCCTCCCTGGCTTTGTAGAAGAAAGGCAGCGTGGTGGAGCCTTACAGGAAACTGCTCACAGTCCTCTCCTGTGTGTGTGTGTGCTCTGCCCTTGTGGCCTCTCAGAGCTCCTCACGAGCCCCTGAGCTGCTTTAGGAGATGGTGTGTTGGCTGTTTGGTACGTGCTGTCTTTGCTCACAGGTCATCTTCTTTTTAATTCTTTTTCCATCCTGTACCATAGAGTTTGCCTCTGTGCAGTCACAGCACGGTGGGAAGAAACACTTTGGCAACATGCTTCCATGGAGCACGCAGCTATCTACTTCAGCAAAGGGCTGATACAGCTGGATAGAATTTCTGGTTTGCAAATGCAAATCGCTTCGCTGTTCACCATCACACAATGGGCCAAAGATATCTTCACTTTATTTCACCGTTTGCTTATTCTCCACAAACACCTTGTTGCCAGGGTCTGTGGTGACTGCAACGAGCTCAGAATATTGTAGAGAAGATTCTGAACAAGAATCTTCAGTTCGTTTGCTTAATGAGCTGGTGTTGAATCGTCCTCCAGAAGGATTGGCACAAGCTTTCTTGCCCAATACCTTTAAAAAGAAGCTGGAAAGTCACTCCCCACCTACTAATGGCAGAATCAGGAAAGGCAATGACTTCATACCTTCACCTGCTTCTCTGTCAAACATTTCTTGCTGCAGCCTTTGCTTTACCAGCAGAGAAGGTGTGGCTGGTGATGTGCCATTGCTGTACATCCACAGGGGAAAGCTTTTCCATTACTCTTGCTTACAGCAGACATCAGAATTTATAGTGCTGCCTTTTAGTTACGTTTCCATTAACCCCCGTGTGGAATTTTACCCTGTTTTCTCTACGGAGTGACTATGGGAGTAATCAGCTGCTTGGGAAGGGGGATTCCTAGGAATCGGTGTAAATCCCTGCCTGTTCCCACGTGTATCTGCTAAAACCCAGGCACAGCAACTGTGAATTCAGTTTTCTTTATTTTCCTGTAAGTCCAAGCAGGAACTGGGGCCATCAGCTCTGAACCAGCTCCTGTTCCTGGTACCAACACCCAGCATCTCCCAAGTCCTCAACACAATAAGAAATACTCGTTTATTTTCACCCTTCCATGTTCGAGTAAGATAAGAAAATATTACAGCTGCTGAAATAAATGGAACCGTAATGAATATGCTTAAAATGTATCCACAAGAAGAATGCAAATTCACTCAAGTAATAGATTTTAAAAATTACCCTGCCTTTCAAACTCTCCTGTTGCAACACGTACATGGAAAAAAGCCGGATTTAACATGCACATGAGCCCCAGACCTGGGGGCGGGTGGGAGGGAGGGGAGGAAACTTTAAAAACTTTTTTAAAGTTAAGCTTTGTTTTAAGGGCCTGTGTCACCTGAACTGAAGGGGGAAGGAAAGTACGGACACAATAAACCAGTGTTTGCTGTTAGAAAATGCAGAATAATGAATGCAGGCTCTATATATGCAGTTTACCTAAAAGTTTCATATGGTGCTATGGTTTTTCTCTTCCTATAGCATAAGCTGTTTGGGTGGTTCAATGTCTTATTACACGTTAATTGATACAGTGATATTTTATTATAATGAATTTCTGTTAAGTCACTGATGGGTGATGAAGGGGATGATGTTGAATTCAACCAGCAATTTTTGCTATGGGATGCAGGCTCGCTGAGCAGAGTAACTTTGGGCTAGTTGCCTTAATTTCTTTTATTTCAACTTCCCAGCTGCTGAGCTGGCTCTCCATCCACGAGAGCTCCCTGCAGCATCCCGCCCGGAGCGGGGCCGTGGGAGTAGGGATGGGTATAATGAAGGCTGCGATTGCAAGCTGAATATCGAGGTTGTAGTCCTGTTTCTGCTCGATTGGCATCTTGCCTAATGAGTTCACGGGTGCTGTTGCTACTCTGACTTCTTAAAAATAAGTAAAAAACAGAAATGAAAGCGTAAATACCTGCTGCTGTCGTTATAACCGGTGTTTCTGCATTTGCATTTTGTTATCAGTTTCTGTTTTGCCATTGTAACATTTCATGATTTTTTAACGTTTTGTTTCCTTTTTTTTTTCTTTTTTTTTTTTTTTTTTTTTTTGTTCCCCCCCTCCCCTCTCCTCTTTAACATTTCCATTGCTTATTTCTTGTGCCAGTCTACTGTGTCACCTCACCTAAGAAGGACGATAGGTATAGGGAGCCACCGCCCACCCCTCCGGGATATATGGGGATTTCTTTAGCGGACATAAAGGAAGGATCGCCCCACCACCCACACCTAAAACCTCCCGACTATAGTGTGGCAGTGCAGAGGTCAAAGATGCTGCACAGTGACCTCTCTAGACTTTCATCAGCTCCTCTGGGTAGTGAACCGCTGGCCTGTATTTCATCGAAGATGCCTCAGTGGCATAGTCGGCAGCCGTCCAGCCCCAAGCTAGCAGATATGACTGACGCAGATAGTGAAGAGGATGGTAGGTGCAACACCTCACTCGGGGGATGTGGAGTGAACTGCTGTGTGAATCTGCTCTGGGCGGGGGTTTCCTTCACCGCGACGTTCTTGGGGGCTTTCTCTTGGTCGTTCTCGGAGATTAAAACGGGCTTAATCTCTAAATGCACAAACCTGTTTGTATGGCTGGATGCACATGCATATGCCTATGCATGTATGTACGCTTCAGAAAAGCAAAAAGAATGTCTTCCCTTTAGAAAAAGCATGTCGGCACCGATCAGACTTCAAATTATATATAAATAAATATATATATAAAAATAAAAAAATACATACGAGATCTCCCAAAGTGCAACTGAGACACTTAAGAGCATGTAGAGACTATTTATTTATTTATTTTTCTTTAAAATCTGTCTCCTCTCAGTGGTGATGATGACTTTAAGGGACGCTGTCGGGCTATAAATTACCTGTAGGAAAACTCCAGCCTCTCTGGGTTGAGTGATGTTTAGGGATGGCGTCAGGGTGGTCACCTAAACTGAGTACTTTGGATTTGGTGGGATGTTGTACAACTTTTAACTCATTTCACATTCGTACTCTCATGTGCTCCTCAACAGAGGTTTCTGGAGATTGGGTTTAAAAACGTTGAAAGAAATAACAGTGAAATTCTGTTCTTCTGAAAGGTGCATTTAATAAAACCTGACTTTTCAGCCCGGCTGGGCCTGACAGTGTCTCTTCCAGTCAAATTCCTCCCAATCTTGTTTGAAGCAACAGCCAGTGCTGCCGAGCACAGCATGTCTCGGGTGACCGAAATGCAGGAGATTTTGCTGAAAAAGACTACTCTTATATTGTGTCAAAACTAACGTCAAGTTTGGGGAATTTCTCCTGAATTGTTTACCTGCTGATTTGCTCTCGGCCCCTACGCTCTGGTGTCGTCTCTCTCTCCCCTTTGCTGGTGAACTCATTTGGGTTTTTTTTATTTATTCGAATGTTGTGGTCGTTTCCTTTGATTTCAGTCTGGCTTAAAACGAGCGTGGATTTAGATGAAAACAATTTCTGATGCAAAATGATCCTATCTTGGCTCCTTAAAATACGTAACCCGTATTTAACATATATATTAGTGCTGCAATTCAAACTCCCGGTAACACATAGCATTGCCCAGCATTAATTCACTTGTCATATGGAACGTTTTTGATGTAAAAAATAAGGAACCAATTGCTTCAAACATTTTAATCCAGATTTTTCTAAACTGAATTTAACCATACACTTTGAGATAATGCCTATTTTACTATTTGTAAAGTGTTGGTTAATTTTACTGGGGATGCGACGCTCGCTGCATGTTGGACAGTAATTTACTTGGTTTGCTCCCAAATGGGTGCGTTGGGGAGCGTGGGAGCTGCATGCTGATCACTTCTGGAGGATCTGGGCTTCTCTGTTTTACGATTCCTCTTTATGGCAATGACTGTAATTCCTCAGACACCTGAGGATTTGATAAATGGTGATACCAACTGTGTCACGGGCAATGATTAAGACATGATGAAGTAGTGAGATCTTCCCAGAACAGTGTAATCACGTAACTGGGTGCCGTTCGGTGCCCGCTGCGCCCGAGGCAGGGACCGATGGAATCATTCACTTTTTTTTTTTTGCTTTTTTTCTTCTTGTTTTACAGAAGACGAACAAGTATCAGCAGTTTAACCATCGGGCTCTGCCTGCGAAGCACTTCCCCACCCCAGGGATGTGGGGAGGGGGCCCACGGGACGCTGTTGGCCATCGCTGACCCCTTGCTGCTGCTGACCTCAGCCCACGCGCTCGCCAGCCCGAGACGGGACGGGTTGGACCACGTCTCTCTACCTTATTTCAATCCACCACCGCCTAAAAAAAAAAAAAAAAAAAAAGAAAAAAAGCTATTTCTGCCTGTGAGATAGAAAACCCGTTTTCAAGGAGTGTTACTGACTCCCTGGACACCCACTCCGGAGTGTCCGGAGATGGACCGGGCTTCGTGCATCTGGGAGGACCAGTTGTCACCACCACTTGAAACGTGGAAACAGTCTTCTGAACAATACCACATAATCCTTGGGTAGTTTTCCATCCTCCTTCTTTTCTACATGATCATTGTAAGTCGAAGAGTGTTATTTTATGAACTTTTTAAGAAAAAAAAAAATATATCAAAGTGTCAGCAAAAGCAAAGGACATTGCTGAAGTATCTGAAAATAATTTATTAATTTAATTTTTTTTTTAAATGGGAATTTCCTTTATTTGTGTTGGCAGTGCTCTGGTTGGCTAAATATCAATGCTTAGTCGTTGTGATAGTAAATTAGCTGCACGTAAACTGTCGCGCTCTCAGTATAAACGCAGAAAACTAGAAATGGGATGTTATTATCAGGTGCAGAAATACACGGATTTTAGGGTGGTTTTAGATGAAATATAAATAGAGCACAAAGCCCTGTGTGAGGCAGGGAGCCCTGCCTCTGCCGCTCCCCTCCTGCACCCGCACGGCCAAAACCTGCCGCCCTTGAAGGATTTTTGGGAAAGATTTTAGCTGCCAGGCAACTAAGGCCATAGTTGGTGCTCTCCCTCCCTCCCTCTTCTGGAACGGTTTGAAACCTGGAGCTGCCAGGGGAGTTTGGGGCTTTCCCAAAAGAGCTTTAACCAGGATCTGCCCCGCAGAGTCAGGCGTGCAAAGCGCGGAGCCAGGAACCGAACTAGACCCTGTGTTGTGGGATTTAAGATCATCCCACACCTTCTGGCCTTTCACCAGAGTTGCACAGGATTTAGGTGCAAAGGTTATCTTTAAAAAAAACATTAAAAAAAAATATATACCTTCATTTCACAGTAAAATTTGTGAAACTGAATATTAAATGACATAATCCTTATACGAAAGTATAATGCATTTTAAGATGGGTTCAAAAACCCCGTTGTGTTCATCTGGAAAACACCGATGATCTCAAAACGCTTTGTTTTAAATCCTTGATAAAAATCCTGGTGGTGGCAGTGACAGTTCTGACTTGCAGCCAGGCAGTATTAGCTCCTGATCCTTTAATTGTACCATGCTCAAATAAAGTGATGATTTGATTTTTGCTTAGCCAGCCAGAGCGCAGAGGGGTAGAACTGGAAATACCTGCGGTTTCTTTCTTTCTTTCTTCTCGCACACGATGCCCCATCCTAGTGTTAAAATCGGACATGAATGTGTGAATATGTATTTAAACATTTAATTGTAAATCTTTGTTGTGATGTTTACAGCCTAAGCTAGAAAAAAGATGTTTGTCATTTTTACAGTGCCTCAAAACTGATTTCTATATCCATAGTCGTGAAGAGCTTTAAGGTTTGTTGTTTTCTTTTCCCGTGCGTGTGTGGGGGGTGCCAGGTGAACGCAGCGTTTTCTGAGCGTGACACAAGTACCCAAAGCAACCCAAAGCCTTTGATGTGCTTTCCCCGGGGCTGCTGGTGACCCTGTGTCCCCCTAGCCCCGTGTCCACATCCCCGTGGCACAGGGCTCAGTGTCACCCCGTGGCCTGAACGTCCCCAAATGGGCTGGGATTGGGAAAACATAGACAGCGAAGCTGAGGAAGGGATGCCTAATTCCCAACTAATGGGTTGGCTGTGTTAATTATTGGCACAAAAAGGAGGAGTTGAAAAAAAAAAATCCATGAAAAATGAGTTGAGGTCTATCACAATAAACACATTTTGCTTTTTTCGGGGCCTTAATGAATATAATGAACCTGCGCAGGCCTTAACGAGTAAAGATTAAGTGTCAAAGCAATGCAGGGCAGAGCGATTCTTCTCAGCGCCTGTGATGTTGGTAATGGAACTGTTAAATTGATGGTTTTGTGGGACGTGAATCCGACTCGTAGTGATCCCACTGACAGCTGTAGTTGCTTGTGAACTTCTCCGTGCAACGGGCTTCGCCTGCCGTCCCAAAGTCATCCCTGCTGTGCCAGGTAAATCCCCTCACAGGGCTCCCGCGCCCTCGGGGCTTGAGCTGGGCTTTATCCAGCCTGTTGAACAAAAGTCGAAGGGATGAGGGGGTTTGTTACTAAAG